>JAXGGA010000539.1:0-214407 GCA_038373865.1 Uloborus plumipes | reverse complement strand
ATCGATGTTCTCAAATATCGATGTTTAAAAACATCGATCTTTTTACAAATATATAGTGTACATTTTTGAATATACTATACTACAGAATAACACACATGTAACAGAGTAACACGTGAAATTTAAAAGATCCGTTAACTAAGAGAAAAGTGCTGTCCATAACGCAAAAAATCTTTGATCCGATAGGGTTTACCGCACCAGTAACTTTAGTACCAAAATTGATTCTCCAGGAGACTTGGATCCAGAAAGTTAAGTGGGATGAAGATCTCCCAATACTTTTGCAGAAGAGATTTCAAGGTTGGATGAAATAATTGCATTTGCTTTCAGAAATAAAAGTACCCAGATGGAAAAATATAGCTTCGGAAAATGAAGACAAAGTAACGCTCCATGTATTCTCGGATGCCAGCAAAAGAACTTATGCAGCATGCATCTACCTGAGTAGTGAGATATCGTGTGGTCCAAAAGTCCAGTTGGTGAATGCAAGGAGTCGAGTAGCTCCAATTAAAGAAATGACAATTCCACGACTGGAGTTACTTTCATGCTTGATAGGAGCAAGACTTGCGGACACTGTTAAAGCCGACTTACAGTTGACTTGTTCGACCATCTACTGGAGTGATTCAACGACAGCTCTGGGTTGGATAAGGAAAGATCAGGCTTGGGGATTTTTTGTGCATAATCGCCTCCAAGAAATTAGATCCTTGACAGATATCTCTGACTAGCGCCATGTCCCAGGAAATTTAAATATCGCAGACCTCCCAAGCAAAAGATGCTCCGTTGAGCAGTTACAGAGATCAAGATGGTGGGAGGGACCATCTTGGTTATATTTGCCTGAGACTGAGTGGCCTCAATCCGAAGAACTACCCTCTTCCGGAGTGCCAGACCTGGATGAAGTAGATTCAAAAGAATTGGGACGAAGAGCAAAATACCGGCAACAACTAAAGAGCGACATAAGAAATAGATTTCGAAATGAATATTTAGGTCAGCTCAGACAACATGCATTGAAGAAACCCCACAGTGAACGATTGAAGATAGGAGACATAGTGCTCGTGGAGGATAATACCAAGAAAAGAATTAACTGGCCTTTAGCCAAAGTTGTGGACATATTTCCAGGACGAGATGGCATAGTGAGACTTGCAAAAGTCAAGACAGAGAGTAGCCTACTACTCCGACCGGTGCAAAGACTGTACCCTCTGGAAGTAAGCAGCCCTAGTACAGCCAACTTGTTGAGTTCCGACAATAGACAGAACTCAAGGTGGGAGAGTTGCGAAAGCAGCACTTTCTCATGTTCACTGGCAGCGCCCTCTCCCGGACTGGGGCGAAAGCTCGCCAGTACGAAACTGGATTTCGAAGAGAGGGGAACTCGAGTTCTAGAACATTAATTAATTCTTAGTGGTGTGTGAATTTAGATTTGTGCGTTTAAATGTTTATATTTTTTGTGAGTGTAGTGTTTTGTGACATTAAAAATTTTAGTGTTCAAGCATTACTCATTCTGGATTTACTCAACATATACTATTTCAGTATCGGTATAAGGAAAAGAATCGTCCCGGAAAAGAAAAACATCAAAGGACGCAGAGAATACAGGAAGGACATTTGTCTGTATTTGTTTCTTCTGCGTATACGTGCCTTTCTTAGGTTACGCAAAACAGTGAACCTGGACAATCATTTGTAGTACGTAGAGCCGATAGTCATTTTTAAGTGCACATTTTTAAAGGGCTGAGCGAACTAAAACCTAGAAGGTGTAAAATGAAGAAAAACCAGCATCAAATTTTCTTTTCTGCTTGAATTAGTCTGAGCAAAGTTTTTTAAAGAAAAGCTATGCATAGCATGTAATGTGCGAACTAAGACGGCGAACGTGGGGCAAAGTGAAATGGTAAAATATTTCCGCAGCTTTCCTATATCGTAATACTTTATCTAAGTTCCTTGATATATAGCTGATTCCAGTCAAAAAATAAATGGCCCAAAGGATTAACAAAGAAAATAATAGAAGCATTTTTTTAAAATTTATACACATAAACAAATACAAATGTGACGAACTACAACAGACTCTGGGCTTAGCTACATTGATCATGGTCAAATTATAGTCCCCAATAAAAATCAATGGCTCTTTTAAAGCTATTCACTCCCTTGCTCATTACAATCTCCTCTGATAGGCTATTCTAAAGGCCCACAACCCTATTAAAATATTAATTCTTCCTATTTTCCTGGTTAGCTTGAGGTTTGAACAGCTAAAAGTAATGTCGGAGATTTAGTCAGGGATCCCTGATAGAGATTTTCTGTTTATTATTATCAAGCTAATTTTTCGTGAGTAGCTTCATTTTAATGAGACGCCCAACTTTTCCTCTTACAACAGTTCTCGATTGTGGTAGCTTACACGGGTAGCAGGGATCAAATGTGTCGATTCTATGGGTCTCAAAAACTTATCCCTAACTGTGGCTTTTTTAATTAAATCGTAAGATAATTATTAACATAGTTTCAAAAAAAATATTTGTCCTACAAAGTGTATGGTTTGATCAAAGAGTCCCCCTCCTCCCAACCGGTATCGATTACGAGGTCATCAAAAGTAATTACTAACAACTCAGGTTTTTTTCTACTGCTTAGTTAATAAGTATATATGTAATTTAACAGTCACATTGTCCTACAAATTTCGTGGTACGTTATCTCAGTCCTACGCTCAGAAATTGTTAGTATCACAAGACCACTTTTCTTATTACTAACTGTAGGACAAAAATAGTACATTATAGGTTAGTGCATTCTCTATACAGATAAAACAATGTCTTACAAAAAAAAAAAAAACAGTTAGGTATCACGAGTCTGACAAGAATTATAAATTTCGCTTTCTCTTTGGAATAAATGAAAGCATCTGTTTTGAAGTTTTACTACTTTTATTTTCCAGTAAAATTATTTGTGTTTTGTCTTTGTAAGCAATTAATCTTCATCAGATTCTTCTGATAAATCATCATCTTCTTCACTAATCTCACTTTCATCTTCATCTTCTTCATTTTCGTCATTAGTGATGTCTGACTATGCAATAACATTTAAAAAACTATATGTCGTGGCCGTCACGAAACTTTCTTCTATATCTATCTTATGAATTCCAGTTACAAAATAAAATACGTACTCGCCCGAATAATTGGAGACAGCTCCAATTTCCCAATTATCGTAACAACCCTGCGAATGCAGAATCAATGAGCGAAATTGGAAATCATTGCAAAAACCTTGTTTAGATTAATTGCAAACATTTTATTTGTTAGTAAAAAGAAATTGGCAACAGTTAAAAATTTCAAATCATTGAAAGTTTTCAGCTGTTTTGATAATTAAATAGCGTGAAAGCGATTTTTTAATGAATTAATTTTTCGCATTGTTGACTAAGCGCAAAAATCACCCCACCCTCCCCCTGGGGCGATTGGCGCCAAAATTTAATCGATGCTTGCTTCCATATTGGGTTAGTGTTATTCCAAATTTCATTCAAATCTCAGCAACATTTCTCGAGATACAGTAGTTGCAATGACAAAATAAGCACTTTCGATTGCTCCACCCCCCTTTGAGATATTGACACACAAATTGAGTCATCACTTGTACTCAATAGGGTCTACCTATGGACCAATTTTCGTTTGATTCCACCTGTTACTTCCTGAGATATAGCAATCACCCCCGCGCAGAACACGTACGATTGCTCCACCCCCTTCGAGATATTGACACACAAATTGAATCAGCACCTGTACTCGGTAGCGTCTACCTATGGACTAATTTTCGTTTAATTCCGCCGGTTACTTCCTGAGATATAGCAATCACCCCCACGCAGAACACGTGCGGTTGCTCCACCCCCCTTCGAGATATTGACACGCAAATTGAATCAGATCCTGTACTTAGTAGGGTCTACGTATGGACCAATTTTCGTTTGATTCCGCCGGTTACTTCCTGAGATATAGCAATCACCTACGAGCAGAACACGTGCGATTGCTCCACCCCCCTTGGAGGAATTCGCTAAACAAAGTCAGGAGCACCAGTTCACATGGTGGTACATATGTGCAAAAATTTTTGTTTGATTTCATGCAGTAGTTTTTGCTCTAGTGCTGCCACAAAAACTGGTCACACATATACACTCACACACAGACAGACACACAAACACACAGACACACAAACAGACATTTTCCAAAAATGGTCGAAATGGACTCAGCCCACCTCCAGCCAAAACGTGCAAATCCATCAAAATTCGACATTCGAAAATTTTCACGAAACCAATACTTTCTTCTATATATTAGATATAGAAAAAAGTAATCAAAAAATTGTCCATTAATTAATAAACGAATAAAAATAAAAATATTATTAATAGGGTATCTTGTAAGTCAGAAGGGTTTCGGGGGAGTTGGGGACTTTCAAGCAGATCAGTTAGTATTAAATTTTTGAGAACCGTTAAATCGACATAGTATCTCCCTACTACCCCTGTTAGCTCCGGCTCATTCCACGTCAAATCACCTAATTTTAAGAATCGGCCATGCCGTCATGTCATGGATTTTGTTCATTATTTTTCTACGAATAGATACCTACGAGATAAGTTCAAATTAATTTTATTAGATTTTTTGAAAAAAAAATTAGGGTTGAAGAATTTTTTAAAATTTTGATTTTTTTAGAATTTTTGCTTTCTTATTTTTGGTATGTACTTTGAAAAAGCTCTATAATTTCCTTATTTTTCATTCAATTAAGCCAGTTTACGTATCATTGTAAAGCTAATTATTTTTTTCGTCAATATTAGCGACAAAAATGAGATTGTGAAAAATAGAATTTTGCCAATGGTCCTCTGAAGTCAGATTTCGTGTTTTTTCAGTTGGTATGTTCAATAGGTCATATCTCCGGAGTACCAACTAAGAACGGCACAATTTTTTTTTCGGTTATGACAACATCATGTACTTTTTATGTATAAAAGATTAGAAGGGTGGTTTTTGTTGTTTTGGAATAAAAAAATCAAATGTGTTTTTTCAGTTGGTAGACGATTTTCTTCATGGGTTTTTAATCATGTATACAGATTATATTTTGTTAAAACGAACCAAAATACCTATAAATATGTTTTTTTTCCTTTTGCTGCAGATGTCCACAGGTAATTTTCAGCATTGTCGGAGGAAGTATTGCATTAGCAGTCTTTACTCTGGTAAGCTGTGTCTGCAGAAAATTACTAATTCATCATGCAGATGAAAACGCACTAAGGTGAGAATATAAGACTTCCTTTAAGATCCAATTGTAAAGAATGTCTTAAAAATCTATAGTTTTAAAAAATATTTTAACTCAAATGTATGCTGTCTAAGTTTTCTGCTATGGATAAAATTTACTTTCCTAAATTCTTCAAAGGATTTCCCCCATACTAAAAAAGTGTGGGTGATAACTTCAATTTACAGTTGGTGAACATATGGGCCATTCCACGGAAAACGGGACATTTCACACACGGAAAAATTCTTTTTTGAAAGGAAAGATGTACTAAGTTCATTTTTTAAACTTCAAATCATATGTGTCTAAGAATAATTTCCATTATGTTCGTTTTATTATTCATTATCGTTCGTTTTTTTCTTTTTTGAGTGACAAAAGACTTTAAATATTGCCGACACCAGATGGATGGTGTGGAGTAGAAACGTGCTCAGTTCAATGTAGTTTTATTTTTTTCATATGCAGCTGAAAATTTCTGCTGTTTTATTTTACAGTACAATATTACTAGTTAAAGTTATCCTATCATGTCCCACAGACAAAATATTTGCATAGTTTGAAATTGATACCGTAAAGTCGGGTTACTTGGACCCACAAGGAGGTTACTTGAGCCCACAGTAAAATGATAAAATCTGGGTTTGGTACTAGCATTAGAGACTGCAGAGTGCTTCTACCTAGAGGAGAAACGAGGAACTACGTGCCAGTCTTCAACTAATAATTACCAAACCTAGATTTTATCATTTTACTGTAATGGGCTCAAGTAACCCCTTAGGGTCCAAGTATCCCGACTTTACGGTACTAAACTAAAAGCTGAAATTGGAAATGGTTATGGCATCCAAGTAACCTTAATATAGGTGAAAAGATTTCAGATGATATTACAAAACTAGCTGCCAGGGCAGCTGGATTAGCTTCCTGCGGCATGTTGATGCATAACGTCCCCCTTCTCTAACTTTACCTCATTCTGAAGTTATATTATTTGATATAATTCAATATTCATTCGATTTCAAGACATATCACGCACGTTGCACGGGCACTTCGTGCCTCGAAAGTAGTGAGGAAAATTTCAAGAAACTACTCCCCGCCAAGGCGGCTCGCTAACAGGCGCTTAGAGCCTTTACTTTATTCCTATATAAAAAATCATTCAAATTATTGAGATGCTTCGCGCTTTCAAGATGGTGAGGAAAGTTTCAGTAAGTTCAGTTCGCTTAAAGTAAAAAAGCAGACATAGATACTCAGTTTTTAATATAAGTAGGTGGCTTTTCAACAAATGAATGTTTCAAAATATTACAAGTAGTTAGCGATAAAATATTACGTAAGTGGCCTGCTTATGAGTTTCGTGTTTGATTTACTTAAGCCTTCATTCAAAATTCTCATTATCATTGTTATCACTGTTTCATAGCAACGACGGTTTGCAAGAATGGATTTCATATTTAATCATTTATTAGGCTTAATCGCTTTAAATTTGACTACTTATTAATTGATATCTTCGCTAATTAAAATCGTATAATTATATAGATTGAAACTAATGAAGCCTGAAAAATTACCTATCTATCGGTACCTGGTTCGACTTTCAGTTCATTGGCGTTCAGGAGAAAGAAGCGAGACATAGATAGATAGTTAGAAAAAGAAAGATAGTTAGAAAAGATACTCAGTTTTTAATATAAGTAGACTAGCTGCGTAGCCCGGCGTTGCACGGGCTGTAATGTAGTGAAGGCAGTTTGAGAAAACTACTCGCCACCAAGGCGGCTCGCCTTTAAAGTAATGAGGAAAGTTTAAACAGTTTACTCGCCGTCAAGGCGGCTCGCCTTTACAGTAGCGAGGAAAGTTTCAATTCACTACTCGCCGCCAAGGCGGCTCGCCTTTAAAGTACCAAGGAAAAGTTTAATAAACTACTTCCCGCTAAAGCGGCTCGCTAAAAAGCTTTCCTGCATCAAAGAATCAATCGAATTATTTGCACCTGCTTCCTCAAAAATAAAGACGATATCAAGTAGCCCATACTTAGCACTCTCCCTAAATAACAAATAAAATTCCTTTCCAAAAACAATTATTTCCAAACCGCTTTCTTCCTGTAAAATTAATTGCAAAATTCTAAACGAAAAAGTTCTTTTAATATTTGGATCGCAGCCAAAAAAAGTCCCTTCTAAAAACAGCAATTGCAATTTTATTTAAAAACACATTTTCAAAATAGTAGCAGAGAAAAAATGTCATTAATAATTAGAATAAAAACAATTGTTAGAACTTTGTTGTAACACGTAGTCAAAATGACAATGGAAAAAAAGAACACAATTTCATTTTAAAAAGTTCAACTTAATTAACGTTTTAATTTAAAATCGCAACGGAAAGAAAAAAATATCTTGGAATTTTAAATAGTTCAATAATTTAATTAACGTTTTAATTCAAAATGGCAACGGTAAGAAATAAATGTCTTGGAAGTTTAATCATTTATTAGGCTTAATCGCTTTAAATTTGACCACTTATTAATTGATATCTTTGCTAATTAAAATCGTATGATTATATAAATTGAAACTAATGAAGCCTAAATAATTACCTATCTATCGGTACCTGGTTCGACTTTTAGTTCATTGGCGTTCAGGAGAAAGAAGCGTGACATAGAAAGATAGAAAGAAAGAAAGAAAGATAGATACTCAGTTTTTAATATAAGTAGACTAGCTGCCAGGGCAGCTAGATTAGCTTCCTGCGGCATGTTGATGCATAACGTCCCCCCTCTCTAACTTTTACCTCATGCTGAAGTTATATTATTTGATATAATTTAATGTTCATTCGATTTCAAGACATACCACGCACGTGGCCCGGCGTTGCACGGGCACTTCGTGCCTTGGAAGTAGTGAAGAAAATTTCAAGAAACTACTCCCCGCCAAGGCGGCTCGCTAACAGGCGCTTCACGCCTTTACTTTTTTCCTATATAAAAAAAATCATTCGAATTATTGAGATGCTTCGCGTCTTCAAGATGGTGAGGAAAGTTTCAGTAAGTTCAGCTCGCTCAAAGGAAAAAAGCAGACATAGATACTCAGTTTTTAATATAAGTAGATGGCTCTTCAACAAATGAATGTTTCAAAATATTACAAGTAGCTAGCGATAAAAATTCTACGTAAGTGGCCCGCTTATGAGTTTCGTGTTTGATTTAGTTAAGCCTTCATTCAAAATTCTCATTATCATTGTTATTACTGTTTCATAGCAACGACGGTTTGCAAGAATGGATTTCATATTTAATCATTTATTAGGCTTAATCGCTTTAAATTTGACTACTTATTAATTGATATCTTCGCTAATTAAAATCGTATAATTATATGAATTGAAACTAATGAAGCTTGAAAAATTACCTATCTATCGGTACCTGGTTCGACTTTCAGTTCGTTGGCGTTCAGGAGAAAGAAGCGTGACATAGAGATAGATAGAAAGAAAGATAGAAAGAAAGATAGAAAGAAAGAAAGAAAGATAGAAAGAAAGAAAGAAAGATAGAAAGAAAGAAAGAAAGATAGACTCGGTTTTTAATATAAGTAGATAATAATTTCAGTCTGGTAATGAATCATAACTACAGATGAGCCAAAGCTTCGGTCTAGCCGATTCTTCGGTCTGGCCGAAGCATGAGGCGCGATTCGGCCGCTTCGGCTTATAATCATTTGTATTGTAATTTTTTATTTTACAACTATAATTTCGTAAAATATTGTCCTTCAATATATACACTAGGAAAAAATATATTTTTTTTGTTTTCTTGTGCGCTGCTTCACTTTTTCAATTGAACTACCATTTGGTGTGAAGTCCGACTTCTGCAGTACACACATTCCATAGGGACTTGTTTATAGCGTAGGTAATCAGTCACAGCACAACACATTTGCACCAAGGAAGGAAAAGAACATTAGAAAGAAAGTGCATACATGCTATGCATACATCTATTGAAAGTGCATAGATGTACATTTTTTTTTCACCTCGGATACCTGATTTTTTTTTTTTTTTTTTTTTTGTTTTTTTTTGAAAAAAAAAGGTTACTTTTGGAATTCATTATAATTTTTCCTTGCAATAGTTTGGTTCAAACTGAAAACGGGGGTGGGGGGGGGGGATTTGTTTTGTTTCAAAATAAACCTTGATTTATCCGAGTAATACGGGAGATAGACATTTATTTATTTATTTATTTAGTTGCAAAAGAGCTTTTTCAACGCAGTTGATTCTGATTGTATATTTAAAAAAGATTCGAACCCCCTAAATTTGAAGTTTTAACTAACTGATATTTTTTTCTACTATTCTTTTAGAAATGATGTGGAGCTTAGACAATTTGCTGTTGGCAACGGAGAACTGTGAAAACTGCCTTTTTAAAAAACAGAAAAAAAGAACAGAGAAGAACTTGCTGAACTGTGTGTTGCCAGTTTTTAAACAATATAAGTGTTCTCCCATTATTACATTTTGAAGCGTTGTTGCTGTAAGTTGGGTGTTCGTGTGGAGTGAAACAACTGTAGCTAATGGTAAAAAATTATGAATAGTGACTGTACATAACCTGCGGTTCGAAAAAGTCGTCTGAACACAAAGGTGAAAGTTGTGAACTAAAGAGGGAAATGACCATTCAGTTATGTCAAGAAACTGCGTCATCAGTGTTGTGTGATAAGGTTTTTTTAATCTGCAAATAATCAGGACTGCGTAAAATTTAGACTCAAACGAATTATTTGCAATTCAACATAGGTAATTTCCTCCACATAGGTAATTAAATTCCACTTTTATCAAATGTTGCTTGCAACTTATTTTAGAGTTATTTTTAATGACTTTCATTACTGACAGTCTGTATTTACGATGGGTTTTTTTCAAAGAAAGTCAAATACATGCCAGCACTGTTATGAGGGAGTGATGTTCCCCCTTCTCCCATTAGAACATTCTGCCTGCTGGTCCAGTCAGTGACATGGAAGTTGACTTTCGCCACTGTTATTCTCGTCTGAACATCAGTTTTAGTTAAAGGACAATTTTCTTGTACTCATAGGGGTAAATGTATGTTAGTATTTTTTAAAGTATTTATTTAATTTATTTATTCTTTTACAATTGTTACTTTAAATAGAAGAACTAAAGAAGAAGAACAAATTAAGGAAGACCGACTAGTGAATGAACATCATTCAGTGAATAAACACTTTTTCCACACAATTTCCTGAAAAATCAGTTTCTGAAACATCTTTCCTATGTAAATTGTCTCTAGTAACTTCCTTCTTCACATTTCCAAAATTTAAATGTCATTCATTGCTTGGGTTGTTCCTGTTCATGCATTGCATTGGGACAAATTTTTTAAATTCTAATCCCCCCCCCCCCGAAAAAATGTAATGCAAAACCATAAAAATTCTTGCAATTTTTTCCAAATAATTACGCATATCTTCTAAAGTGTTTTTCTGTCATGTGGCATTTGTGGTGCAATTTTTTAACGATACTATGAATTTTTAAAAATAAAGTTTCACTTAAGTGCACATTGATTATTCGGTCCTCCCTATCATGTCATAAGCATAATTTGCAATTTTTAATTGTAAAATAAAAAATCTCATTAAATCTCATTATATTTCCTTTGTTCTCTTTGACCTTTGTATAATAAAATATTGAACAATTTTTCCAACATTTTGATGCAAAGGTAAAAAAAAAGAGACTAATCTGATACACATCAAATGTCACAATGGTGTGTGACATTAAAGAAAACTTTATATATAAGACAGTGAGAAGAAAAGAACTGTAAGAGAAAACTATAATGAAATGTAAAAAATGGTATATTTTTAAATTCAAAAGACTATTTCGATGAGCTTGGTTTGCACTAAGAACACTGTTAAAACAAGGTACTTGGGATTGAGACAATCTGTCTAATTTTCAAGAATATTATAGTATCGAGATGGCTCCAATACAACTTGTCTTGGAATTAAAAAACAGAGTGTCTGAACTGTTCTGAAACACACAGCGTTCTCAAACGTGCTTTCTTCAGCACAATACACAGAGTTTTCTTTGTCGGTTCATCCAAAGGAAAGAGAATACTCTAAATTTCAAACATTTTAATTTTATTTTTCGTTATTGCGGTTGACCCAATACACACTCAAGTGCATTTTTACATAAAAATGAAAATATCTAAATCTTATTTCTCTCACCACAAGAAATTATTCATAGAGCTTCATCCATGGCCGACTTTTTCTCTCAAACAAAAGTGCGCTACAGCTGATCCTCCCCTAAACCATTCGATCTGCATCGTCCCCTCCCCCCGACTCTTCCACGTTCGATTTCGAAAAACGCATTATTTTATCTTTCCGCATCACGCTTCCCCTCCCTGACCTCTCTTTCGTGCATCATCCCTCGTCGAGGAGATTTTGATTTCTCATCCGAATTAAGATATTTCGCGTCTCGCTCTTCCACTGTCACGGTTTTTCTTCGCTGCATTTACCTCGCTTTTGTCCGGGAGTAATTGATTCACTGACACCCCCGAAGAGACTCCCACACCTGTGGATTAGGATGTCGAGAAATTTCATCACGGCCTCCCTCTTAATAGTTTCATTCCGGGTTCAAATCTTTTCCCCCGCCAAAACTGAAAAGAACAGAAAGAATTGTTACTTCTTTACACTGAAGTGACAAAAGTCATGGGATACCTCTTAATATCGTGTCGGCCCTCCTTTTGCCCGGCGAAGTGCAACAACTCGACGTGGCATGGACTCAACAAGTCGTTGGAAGTCTTCTGCAGGAATATTGAGCCATGCTGTCTCGATAGACGTCCATAATTGTGAAAGCGTTGATGGGGCAGGATTTTGGGCACGAACAGACCTCTCGATGGTGTCCCATAAATGCTCAATGGGATTCATGTCGGGCGATCTAGGTGGCCAAATCATTCGTTGGAATTGTCCAGAATTTTCTTCAAACCAATTGCGAACAGTTGTGGCCCGGTGACATGGCGCATTGTCATCCATAAAAATCCCATCGTTGTTTGGGTACATGAAGTCCATAAATGGCTGCAAGTGATCTCCAAGTAGCTGCACATAAGCATTTCCAGTCAATGTTCGGTCCAGTCGCACTAGAGGACCAAGTCCATGCCATGAAAAAACAGCCCACACCATTACGGAGCCACCACCAGCTTGAACAGTGCCTTGCTGACAGTTTGGGTCCATGGCTTCGTGGGGTCTGCGCCACACTCGAACCCTACCATCGGCTCTTACCAGCTGAAATCGTGACTCATCGGACCAGGCCACGGTTTTCCATTCATCTAGGGACCAACCGATATGCTCACGTGCCCACGAGAGTCGCTGCAAGCGATGTCGTTCTGTCAGTAAAGGCACTCGAGTCGGTCTTCTGCTGGAATAGCCCAAGAAATCCAAATTTCTCCGCACAGTTCTAGCAGACACGTCCATTGTACGTCCCACATTGATTTCTACGGTGATTTGACGCAGTGTTGCTTGTCTGTTAGAATTTACGACTCTTTGCAGACGTCGCCGGTCTCGATCTTTAAGTGCAGGCGGTCGACCACTGCGCTGTCCATGGTGGGATGTTATGCCTGAAATTTCATACTCTCGGCACACTCTTGACACAGTGGATCTGGGAATGTTGAATTCTCTAACGATTTCCGAAATGGCATGACCAATGCGTCTAGCTCCAACTAACATTCCGCGTTCAAAGTCTGTTAATTCACGTCGTGCGGTCATCATCACGTTAAAACCTCTTCACATGAATAACTTGAACAGAAATGAAAGCTCTGTAAAAGCACTGCGCATTTATACCTGTTCTATGCGATGCTACTGCCATCTGAAAATTTGCATATTGCTATCCCATGACTTTTGTCACTTCAGTGTATTATGCATCGAATGAAACGGTTGCAACCATGTGGATTTTTCTCATGATAAAAAAAAACATTTACTCTTAACTCGTTTGTGAAAAAAAAAAAAAAAAAAAAAACGTGTAGGGCAGTTGCGTCATTACGAATATCAATGTATCGAAATGATTGTTCTAACGAAATAAGTTTTCAGTCCCGATTTGAGTGCAATTACTTGAATTAGATTAAACTGCAGCGAAATTCTCCCTGCAACGGACACAATTAGCGTCCACTTGAAGTTCGACGTAAAGTTATTTCCCTAAGACTGCAGTTCCCTGCTCCCATCCTAAGACTGCAGTTTCGTCCCATATTATGGAATCCTCAGTTTTGAATAGCCAATGATCGAGCCGGAGGCAAAAATCTTCTTAATGTAGCTAAGATAGGCAACAAACTGATAGATAAAGTGAATTTATCTTACCAGCGAGCGTCCGCAAACCATGGTGCGGCTCAACTCGAAATTTGAAGGCAAAAGCTGGGTTATATGCAATGAGTTACCACCTGTAAACCAGGGCTGAGGCGGAACTGAAGCAAATGCACCCTCTGCTCGATCATAGCATCCTAAGACTGCAGCAAACACATAAATATGTGTTTAAAAAACGTGCTTTCCAACGGTATACTTGAAAACAAATCATATAAAACAAATCATTAACTTATAAATTAATTTGAAAAAAACTAAGCCCAACAATGGTTTTTATTTAATATACTTATCACTATTTTTTTCGCGGTTTGAACACACAGTATAGTTAAAAGTAAGGAGTTTACTTCTAGTGGGGTATGTTAGCTGCAGGCATGAACGTGCCAGTTGACTAGATTTATTGTGTGATAAAAACTTGAAGTGAGGAAAAAAAATCTGCCGAATTAAAATCATTTGTATTTCTAACTTATTTTTTTTTTCACTTCTCGTCTACGTATAGCGCAAATATTTCAGAGTGCCACCGGTATTATCAAGTTTAATGTCCAAAATTATATACAATAATATCTGAATGATGTGTGAAAATAAACTTTTTGCTGACGGTCACTTTCGGAGCACAGCAATTCACAATCACAAAGTATGAGATTTTTGACACATTTGCGAGATACGTATCGCTTGCGGCAAGTACAAGAGGTAAATTCTGCAGAGTGTTTTGAGATTTCTGGAAGTGTTATCCAAACAGGTTGGTATGATCCTGCTGAATCTATCATCCACCCCAGCTGGTGTTGGCAAAGCTATTCTGTACTTGGAAACAAGACTTATTTCAAATTCTTGTTTGCACAGCGGACAGTTTTATGTGTTGCATCTAAGCATCTGCTGTTGGAGGAATATATTTTTTTGATCTATTCTTTATGGTGAATGGCACTCGTCTGCAGTCATTGATGTTTTCAAGATCTGATGCACGATCATAAAGTAGAATTACAAAACGCTGTAACAGATCGTAATATTCATCATCAATATCAGAAGTTTCTGTAAAGAGCCACTGCCATGCACAATCAATTTCTCGAAATGCCATCCAGGTCTTCCAAGCTGCCATTTTGGCAATACCTCAAAAGGTGGAAACAGTGTCGCAACCAGTTACAGCATGAAAGGCCAACAGATTTCTGCAAATTTCCTGTGAAAGTGTGGCACGAATTTCATATGTTGGAATTAATTTTCTGTTTTTTCCAAAACCATACTCAACCCATAGCTATTCAATGCCTTGTATTTGTGGAAACAGTGAAGTTGAAGTCAATCACAGAAAATTAATTCCAAGTATGGTTTGCTTGGAGATGATCTAAGATCAACAATGGTGATAAGACTAAGAGCAATGAAAAGGTAATGTTTGCCATTTTCTTCGGAAGTACGGATTTCTCAAAGTCATCAAGTTGGAAGGATCGAAGGCAACAAAAGTAAACTGGTGTACCACAAAATGTCTTCCAGAAAACATTAAAAGAAAGAAGTTAGTGTTCGAGAGTACTCATGCTTCAGCATGACAATATATCTTCTCATTTAGGCAGATTAACAGTTGAGTTTCTTGAACAAAAACAAATTAAAGTGATAAGGCATCCACCTTATTTTAAGAATCTATGTGTGACTTTTGGTTAGTTTTAACCTTTTGGAACCGGGGTGTTCGTAAAAAAGTTTTCCTTTCGAGACGGGCGGTACGACAGTTGAACCGCAGTTCTTTTTATCTCTGAAAACGGGAAGGTAAGACTGCTGTACCGGACTTTTTTCCGTGACCCAGTCGTTTCGCCCTTATTCCCCAGAGGCTTTTCTTATACGGACGAGTGTGGGCGGGAGCCTCCCGGGGGGGGGGGAGTGTCAATCAAACTCCCAGGTGAAACGGTGTAGGGATACGAAACCTGTTGATTTTCCCTATTAAGGAGAGACCTCTTCCCTCTTTCGAGCACGTGCATAATTTTTTCAGTATTCACGTTTTCTGTTCCAACCGAAGTTGCTAATACGAAAATTGGCGATATACATTTCATTGATTTAACCCGTGGAGGGACGTTACTAGTCCATAATAATTTTTTATACAGAATAAATGTCAAATCCACCGATAGAGAATATTAGAAATGCGCCAGCATCCAAGATTGCCGAGCTACACTGTTAAAAAATTTTCCTGAAAATAACGAAAAAACATACGGCAGCTGAGTTGCCGGAGTGTTTCTGTTTCGTTAATTATATTTCCGCGATTTTACGGAAAAATGACGAACGGAGCGTTCGTCATTTTTCCGTTAGGCATTTTTTCGTTTCGTAATTCTCCGTTCTTCATTTTTTCGGTTCTTATTGTCCCTGCTTATACGTTATAGGCTTATACCTATACCCTTTGACTTATATGTATACATGCAAGATGGAAAATTATTTAAATTTTGCAAATTAACAAGCGCTTTTATAGCAGCTTAATATCAATAGCAAATTATCTATGGAAGTTCAATAAATTAGTCCTTTAAGTGTCGCAAAATGCGTAGATTGTGTAGAACAACAAATGCACAAATTGAAATTTTAAGAAACATTTGAAAATTTGCGAAACAATATAAACATATAAAAAGAATAAACATGGGTAATGTGCTGCCTTATCTTTTTCGTTTGTTCTTTTTATATGTTTATATTGTTTCGTAAATTTTCAAATGTTTCTCTAAAGTTTCTTAAAATTTCAATTTGTTCATTTGTTGTTTTTTCTAATCTACACATTTTGCGCCACTTAAAGGACTAATTTATTAAACTTTCATATATAATTTGCTATTAATATTAAGCTGCTATAAAAGCGCTTGTTTATTTTGCAAAATTTCAATAATTTTCCATCTTGCATATATAAGTATAAGCGTATAGGTATAAGCCTATAACGTAAAAATGTGGGTGATTAAAATATGGGAAAATGAGAAACAGAAAAATAGAGCAATTAAAAAAGGAGCGTAAACTAGCTCACCGGAAAATTATATATATATAAGACAAAATGATGAGCAAAAATGTAAACTTAAAACTCTTACGAATTTTGTTTTTTAGAAAAAGTTTGAAAATATCCGCTCATATACTTCAAACTTTTAAACATCTTGCCTTTAAAAAAAATACTAAAGCAATACAAGAATTGGCTTTTTTTTTTTTCATTAAAAATTTTAGTTCATTAAAATAACATGATTTTTTTGAAAAGATTACATCAATCTCGCATAAAATACTCAAATATTTTGAAGATGGAATGATCAATGCATAGTATTTCTGAGCGCATAACTTCAAAAAATTAAAAAGTATTAACAAGGTGCATTCTTTTAAAAATATTTTCTCTTATGTTTGAATAAAAATTAAGTTCTTCCGAAAGTTCTTTTTTTCCTTTCTGAATTTGAAACATTCGTGGTTCCTTAAAAAAAAATCCTGTATTGTTACTGATTTCCTCTATTTTCATATATATTTACGTTATGGTGTTCATAGTGATCAACACTTTCAGAAATGCACTCTCAAAATTAACGAATTTTCTTTGTTTTTGATGAAATCACTTCCAAGAATATACCCCGAGCGAACATTTCGTCATTTTTTGGGGATGAATTTCGTCAAATGTAGCGAAATATTTCTTTATCCTAGTATCGTCAAATTGACAATCATTTTCGTAGTTTTGACAACATTAATTTCGTCACATTAACGAAGTAAAGTCATAAAGTAAAAAAGCTAAGTTTTGAAACTAAGCTTTTAAATCTTGATATAAAATTACAAAAATCATTTCACTAAATTTTACTAACCCTCAGCACCAGTAAGTTTATACATGCAACTCCTAAAATGCACAATTGGTTTACATCATGAAATAACTAACTGTTAAGTCTGGACTCAGATTAAAATAAAAATAGCAGTAACAAAAATAAAAATTCTTACCTCCTATTTTCAATTTTTGTTGCTCAAAAAAGGCAACAATAGAGCGAGTAGATTTTAAAATATACTAACACGCCCTTTTGTTGCCCATTTTGATTCTATCCATTGCGATAAACGAAGTCTTCTTAAAAATGTTGAGCTAGGAAATGCGGGATACCGAATAATCACATGAAAAGATCCAAATTATTTTTCCAGTCTAACGTCTGGAGGAACACGATTAAATATCATTCGCATGTGATGTTTTTTGTCTATCCAAACGACGAGACACAGATGTCCTCTTCTCCATGCTAATGCGAATAATACAAGTCGCTTTCATAGAAGCTTAAACATGCATACTAATTCTCGGTGACTTTGAGTTGCTTTTGCTGCGCACTTTGATTCAGTTATAAATTATTATGCTGCCGAAAACTCCGTCGTTTCTGCGCACGCGCCAAGTCTCTTCAGACTGTCTCTAACTTCCTCGTTCGGTATATTTCAATCACAAAACCGGGTAAATTCCGTTTTTTGTTTCTCCAACTTGGTAATTCACGGAATAGTTCCGTTTTTTCAAGGAAAAGTTCTGTTTTGAAACGAAAACGGAAATTTACTGTTAAAATCTGTAAAAATCTTCCTGAAAATTCAGGGTTTTTTTAACAGTGTAGTATTATTTTAAGTAAAGGACAGTTTGAATGCATGAACAGGCAACATACACATGCACCTGAGCTTATCTGGCAAAAAAAAAGCGCACTTTTTGAAATTTTCGGAAAACTTTCTAATTTAAACATTTAAAGGTTTTGTTGTAGAAATTGTTTCAAGTGTTTCTTATTGTACTGCAAAAAGAAGCAATGCTGCAGGTTTATTTTAAAATTAATATATTTTCTGCAAAAAATTGTTTTAATTTTTTCACTTGACGGTTTTCTGCAATAAAATGAACTTTTACTTTAAAAATAAGTTTTTGCCAAAAATACTAAGTTAAAAAGTTGTTGTGGGTTTTAAATAAATAACTTTCGCGATCAAAATTTACTGCAGAATTTTTAGCTGCATAATGTTTGTAATTTTTGGTATCATGATTTCTTTTGTGTTTGCTCATTATTTTAGTATTTATGTAATTTCCAGCTATTTGCGGCATTTTGTCTTTGCACTTTTGCCTAGCCGTTTTTGCACTGTTTGTAGTTTTGCCAAGAGTATTTTTTGAATATTATTATGGATTTTGTATTGCTTAATAAAATGTTTAATTTCTATAATTTTACTAAGTGATAAAGTTTAATATTATTAAAGCAGAAAATTTGCATAACATGCAAATTTTTCCGCCTCTGATTGCTAAGTAGCTGTCATAAAAAAAAAACTGCTTAAGATCAGAAGCTCAAAATATTTTCTTCACTGAAAAAGGTTTACCTTTTTAATCAACCCTTTGAATCATTATGCAATATTTTGCAGTTTCGTGTTTTAATTAAGTTATTAGTTTTTTACCCCCAAGTCATTTAGTGAAAAAATTCAATAATTCAAAAATGTGTGTACATTTTTCTTACATTTATTGACATCAGCAAAGTACTAGTGCATTATGCCAAACCCATCCTTTTTAAACTTTCCTGGAGGCAAAGGATATTTACTCAATGAATATATGACAATTTTTTTAGGTGATAATTTTTCAAAGCTTGGCGGGGGGGGGGGGGCAATTACCTTTTATGACCCCTCCAAATGATGGGCTTGCATACGGCCCTTCAATAGAGCTCCAGTTACGTGTGTGACATTTCGCTGAAAAAGGTTGTGCACCCCTTCTTATAAGCATCGTTTTACTGTTTTCTTTTTATTTTTTGAATTTCATTACAAACAGTAAAAAGCTTTTAGCAATCAAGAAAGTTCAGATATCCACTCAAAAATGTGCGATTCTTTATCATTTTTCGAAAAAAAAATTACACGTTTACTACCAGAAACTTGTGTAAATATTTTTCATTTTTAATTTATTTTATTACTTTGTTAATATTTTTTGTTTTTGTAAATGTTTCTTAAACTCTAAGTACCTGGGGACCGATCCCGCTCGGTTGAAAAAAAAAAAGAGGTTTGTAAACTCGTGTTTTTTTCTAAAATGTAAAGTACTTATTTAGATAAACTTAAAAAGCATTTTTAAGCCTTTGGTTGCAATTACGCATTTAAAACAGCCGTAATTTGTTTTAAAAAATACAACCTTATATAACATTTTGAAGCAAAAATGGGACACCGGTGTCCCACTGAACGAAACACCGATTTCCCATGAATATTTTACCTTTTACGCAGAAAGGGACACCACTGTTCTGTGATGTTTTCAGAAAATTATTAAAATGCTAAATATAATATTTTCCCCTTATTTTGCCGTGAATTAATACAGAGTAATAAACAAAGTATGAAAAATACGCTGATAAAAATTCTGCGTCAAAGGGTTAATCCATGCTCACCGTAAAATCACACCCAATTTCATTTCATTTGGCGCAAAAGGCGCGGAAGGGGTTGATGAGAATATATGCCAAGTCCTTGTTCTCCAGTACGCATTTAGTTGCAGTTGGTATTCACTTTCACTTCACTTGACACTCCAAGGTTCCCCCCGTACATACCACAACTCGTGGTTTAACCGGGATGGGGCCCTGAAGAGCGCTCTGTTCATTTTTGAACCAGGCCCAAGGGCCGAGCAAACCCTTGGCCCAGCATCCTCCTGAGGTATCGTCTCACTTGAAGGATTTTATGACCACGAACATTTTAATGACCCCAACCACCATTAATGAAGACGGTTGATCTTTGATCGGCCGGGCTTCCTCTATCGGGACCCTCCGGTTACGAGTCCGACGACTTACCGATCGGACTACCGCGGCCAACACCCAATTCTAACTTTATTTTGATCAATCTCTTTTAAATTTCAAAAACAATAATAATTCTAACATGTTGCCAAAACTCGTTTGCCAAATACCATAAAAATTAAAATTTACGCTGATGTGATTAAATATGAAATCCATTGTTATAATAAAACGTGGTTGAAACAGTAACAATAAGAGTAATCATAAAGAAAATGGCGAAAGAAAGCTCGTCAAATTTTTAATGAAAGCACGAAAAACGAGATTTTTTGTGAAAACTTGCGTTTTTACAGAAAAAACGCCGATGTAGCTGAACTCAAAAACCAAAACTTTATCTAAATGCAAAATTTTATCAAAATCGTTAGAGCCGTTTTCGAGATCCGAAATATATTACAAGAATTGCTAGTCTAAAGATATTAGATGTAATTTTGTTTCGGAACTTAATATTTTAAGAATGAGTTTCATATTTATTGATTTTTTACCTGAAATATCTTACTAAACACTCTTGAGGAGGAAAAAAAGTATTTTAAAACTAACTGTAACACTTTTATACTCAATTTTGAAATCGCACTTGAAAAGTAAAAAGTAATCTGATTTTTATATAATGTAAGTGACCATAAAATTCAATACATGTCGGTGGACAATAACCACTGCTTTTATCCCATGGCTTTTGAATAAATGAAACAGTCTGTTATCTAGTAAAGCCTTGCTTTAACATTTCAAAAACAATAACAATTTAACGTTGCCAAATACCATAAAATTTAAACTCGCGCTGATGTGATTAAATATGAAATCCATTTGTTATAACAAAACGTGTGTCGCCACGGAAACAGTAACAAAGGAAAGTAATCATAAAGAAAATGGCGAAATGAAAGCTTCTCAAACTTTTAATGCAAGGCACAAAATAAAACGGGGTTTTTTGTGAAAACTCGCGTTTTTACAGAAAAAACGCCGACGTAGATGAACTCAGAAACCCAAACTCTATCTAAATACAAAATTTTATCGAAATCGTTAGAGCCGTTTTCGAGATCCGAAAAATAAATAAATAAATAAATAAATAAATATATATATATACAAGAATTGCTCGTTTAAAGATATTAGATTTATGTACTTAATAGGAACGTTTTTCTGTTTTCTTTTTATTTTAAACTTCATTAACAATCGATAAAGGGCAATTCCACGAAACTGGAGACATCACACACGAAAAAAAAATTCAATGTACCAATAGTTTTTTGATTTCATATGATGTAAAAAAGAATGAATTTTTATAAAATAATGCTAAAAAGGTTACAAACTCATTTCTTGTAAGTTTTACAGGTAAGTTTTGATAACACCATTTTGTGCGCATGTTTTCTTGTATTAGAGCTATTGAAAGTTCATCTGTTTTTTTACTTATGAAATTAACTGGTATGTATACAGTTTTATTTTTTATTGAAATTTAGTTCATGAATGAAGATATTAAGCCAACAAAGAAGCTTCAAACTGTTATAATTATTTTGTGAACAATTTTTATAAATTAGTCCTCACATTCATGTAACGTCAGTCACAAAATAGTACAAAAGTTTGTTTTACTTAAACAAAACTAAACCCAAGATTACATCAAGTCATATTCTCTTCATTTATGATGATATCTTTAATATTCGCCACTTAAATATTTAAAAGTAGTTGAATTAATATATTTAAAACTTGCTTAAAATGTGTAACGTCAGTCACAGTAGCATCAGTCACATTTCTGTTTTCACTATGATGCTTTAAATAAACTATACAAATGGCACTAACTGCTGCAAAAAGGCAACATACACTAGGTGGCCAAAAGTATCCGGACACTTTCAAAAATTCACATTTTTACATATAGCTCGAGAAATAAGTGATCAATTGTTCTTTAACTTTAGTCATACAAAATATAGGCTTCACCGAACATTTCCAAGTTGAAATTAAATTACCCTTGCATTTGGGGGACGACAAGAAGGGGGTTGAAAGAAAAACCGCTTTTTGACCATAACTCTTCGAAAATAGCTCGGAATAAGCTATCAATTTCAGTAATTAATTAGCATACTATGTATAATTACTGTACAAATTTTTATGAACGTACCACTCTTACTTCTGAAGATATGAAACAGTTTTGAAAAAACGGCAATTTTATTTGAAGGGTTTTTGCTCATAACACGCAGAGTTTTTGATCAAACCTTATCACAACTTCAGGAAAGATGACAAAATACAAGAGAAAGAACATATTAAAACGGTAAATAAAAATATTAAAAATTCGATGAGATATGAACGTTAAAAGGAAATAATTTTTCACGGCGCATGCGCGAACGACAGAAATTTATAACTACAAAAATATTGTAGCCTGATTTATGCTGCATCTTATAAAAAAAGTTCCAGTTGAATATCATGAAAAATGAAAAAGATATCAGCGATCTAGTGAGCTGTATTTCATTCATTCGCAGGCAAAACATAAATAGTGTGGGTCTGTCCACAAAGAGCTATTTTTAAATTGAAGGTTATTGCGTCGTCGTTCAAAACCAACGTTTCAGAGGGTGTCCGGATACTTTTGGCCACCTACATATAAGATCTTTTTGGCCGAATAAACGAAATGTGACTACAATGCCGAATATAAATTTTCAAACTGTATACAATTTAACATTGAAAAAAAATGATCGATTGTCACCACACTATTTGTGGACAACCCCTTGCGATTGATGTTTTGCCTGCGAATGAATGAAATACAGCTCACTAGATCGCTGATATCTTTTTCATTTTTCATGATATTCAACTGGAACTTTTTTTATAAGATGCAGTATAAATCAGGCTACAATATTTTTGTAGTTATAAATTTCTGTCGTTCGCGCATGCGCCGTGAAAAATTATTTCCTTTTAACGTTCATATCTCATCGAATTTTTAATATTTTTATTTACCGTTTTAGTATGTTCTTTCTTTTGTATTTTGTTATCTTTCCTGAAGTTGTGATAAGGTTTGATCAAAAACTCTGCGTGTTATGGGCAAAAACCCTTAAAATAAAATTGCCGTTTTTTCAAAACTGTTTCATATCTTCAGAAGTAAGAGTGGTACGTTCATAAAAATTTGTACAGTAATTATACATAGTATGCTAATTAATTACTGAAATGGATAGCTTATTCCGAGCTATTTTCGAAGAGTTATGGTCAAAAAGCGGTTTTTCTTTCAACCCCCTTCTTGTCGTCCCCCAAATGCAAGGGTAATTTAATTTCAACTTGGAAATGTTCGGTGAAGCCTATATTTTGTATGACTAAAGTTAAAGAACAATTGATCACTTATTTCTCGAGCTATATGTAAAAATGTGAATTTTTGAAAGTGTCCGGATACTTTTGGCCACCTAGTGTATTAGGTGAGAGAAATTTAAAATGACGGAAAATATGAAGATTAGTAAATCAAAAACAGTGTATGATAAAATGAGCAGAGAAAAAAAGAGAAAACATTTTTCTTAAGTGATTATTTAGATAAGGTCAAAGTAAGTTTAGAATCAAGTTTAAAAAAATATAAATTAGGAAAATAAATACAAGAAAATGCACAAAAGAGACTGGTTTTAAATAGCACCTGCCCTTTTTTCTTTATAAATTGAAACTGGGCAAACAAGTACTCCTAACTCTCCGTGTATGGCAGTTAAATCAAAGTGTTTGCCAATGAAAACAGAACATGGTTAAGTAATTTTGGACCCTATATGATCTTAGGAGACTTGCAGCAGGCTGGAAAGATATCAAAACTGCTTTGAATAATGATAACTCTGAAGAAAAAAAACATGTGCAATACTCCTAGAAGCAGATGAACTTATTTGTGAAACAATATATAGAAATGAGCAAGCAAATTTGCAGAATTGAAACAGATGTTTTTGATGTAGCAAATTACAGTGCAATATTTTCCTGTGAAATTACCACAAAAGCTTCATAATAGCCTACACTACCTTTTGAAATAGCCACATTATTTTCCTAAAGATTCGGAGAACTTCAATATTAATGAAGAAAATCCAAATCCCAATCGATTGTATGTATATCTTTTTTTGTACCGTGCAAAAAAGTTTTTACATACTACACTTCACAAGAAATTTGAAAATATTTTAGCTATAACCCCCGAGTTTGCAGCTATATTATTAATAGTTATATTTGAGTAATATTTTTTAATAAATCAGAAGCTGGAGTAGGTAATTAGCAGCAACACTTTTTTGGCAGTGATTTTCTGAATCACCAAAAGTTCAAAACAGTTTTTTGAAGTCTAATTTAGCAAAATGTGTTCTGAACTTGAAGGCTGCAGCAGGAGAGAGGGTTCTTGTGGAATATGATGGTCAATTCTATGAGGTGAAGTTAGTGCCATTCAAAAATATAAGTAGCCAGTTAATGTCAAGTTTTGAGCAGTAAAATATTTGCAAATGGCCTAACAATGTGAATGAAATTTATTATTCGAAAGAAATAGTAATAAAAAACTAGCCTTCTCCAGTAGTAGTTATCTCAAGAGGACAATTTATTAAAAATTAATGAGTAATACTTCATTAGTGTAATTAAGATTTTGTTGCCATTCTTTATTTCTTATAATTTAACTTCAATTTTGGGCAAAATTTAAGCTTTGTTAATAATTAGAGAGACATTATTTATTATTGCAGCAATGTTTTGTTATCGTAACATCAGTCACGAAATCTTTGTTACATCAGTCACACCTATTACATATTTTCTGTGCTATCGGTTTTTCAGTTTTTTCCATCAATAAAAATATTTTCATAAAGTCTGAAATCTCTATTTTTATGGGAATTTTATTTTTCATGTTTCACGCTATTACTTTGAAGAGGATTTCAAATTGAAAAAAAGTCAATTTTAGTGATGTCGCTTTTGTGTAACATCAGTCACATATGTTTGATTCCCCATAATTCATGAAAAAAAAATTTCCTCATACCTAACGAGTTATGAAAAGACTTTTAGTATACTCTGTAATGACCTTTTAGTTCAAATTCAGGGGGGAAAATTGATTTCAAGTCAGTACTGAATTTTTAATTTAAAAATAGAGTCAAACTGTAACGTCAGTCACCGTGGAATGACCCTAAACCGTTTTTAACAATTCAGAAAATTCAGAACAATTGCTTTAGTCCCAAGCACTCCGGATTATTGCTCCTCTACTGTACATACTTAAAAAAAATCATTGGAAGAAAATAAATGTTTTGTTATACTTCGGTGTTTTTTTTTAATCACATATCTGAAAAACTATCTAAATGTAGTTGGAAGATACACTTTTTGGGAGTTAATTGTGACCTCCTATCAGTGTACCCATCGCTCAATCCGTTTTTCAGACGGTCTTGCCTCAGTTTTACCATCACAGAAAGTTTTCATTCAATAAAATTGATCATGCTGATCATGCTAATCTTAAACATGCTACTTACACTTCACTCTGGACTTGATCAAATTTGAAACTTAGCATGGGATGCACTTGACTTGAGCATAGAACCAAGAGCTGTAGTGTAGTACAAAATTGAGGCTAAAAGTTTCTGAGAATTTACGCACCAGGCTTAAATTCTGAGAATCTCAGAACAGGAAAATTTCACCAATTTTTATCCAACTCTTTCAAACAAATGATAAAAACTAAATAATTATATATTTTGATTTGATTTTACTTGGTCAAACACACTTAACATCTAGTTTATCAGTATGTACCACGTGCAAGATCATTTTCAAGATCATTAGTAAAGATAGGCAAAAGATGTTTGCAGATTGGTGAAGTTTCATTCCTTTTACAAGGCAGCACACAAATACTGTAATTACCATCCATACACAGAGAGAAAGAGAGGTAGCTAATGGATTCTTCTAATGGAATTTTCTTAAGCGTGAAATTTCTTCTCTCATTTTTTAAGGCAGGAGTTTTCAATACGAGACCCCAGTGGGCATGGACGAATTTCAAGGGAGGAATAATTGAATGTTTAAAAAAATGCAATGAAAATATAACACTTACAATTTGCTTAGTTTTGTGATGACAGGATAAATATTTTCGACATTGTCTTCTTTTCTTCCCCTTTTTTTTCAGTTTTAAAGCGGGAGCCCCCCCTCCCCCCATATCTCTAGCTTTTTCATACATAAATCAAAATTTATAGTAAGCCAGTACATTGAAATAAAAATAAACTGAGGTTTCTCGCAGTTATAAAGAGCGATATTCAAAAGCTTGTGATGGACAAATGATAGCAGTTCTCCCATTGATGATGTGAAAGTATGGGTATTATATTCCAAACTCATCTAGAGCATAACTAATTTGAATTTAGTTCCTTGATTTTCAAAAGTTTAACAATTAATTTGATGTAATATAAAATTTTGCTTTCGAACATATCTATATTTTCATTAAATAATCAGCTTTTTTTCAGTTTTGAATTCCGATTTTTAAATTGCTATATTTGTACTGACAGCATGTGGTAGTGGTAGGGGGGGGAGAGCCTGCATCTCAGTGCTCAAAGGAGTGGAAAAGAACATTGGTTGATTGAGAAACCCTATTTTCATGGAATGTGAAAACGAAAGAAATAAAGCTCATAATAGAAATCAATTTGAAAAAAAAAAACGTGTTTCGTGAGTGAAGTGAAATGAAAGAAGGGATGCAAACTTTCTAATTTTAATTTTGAAAAATAAGTTAAAGTAATACCTTGAATTTTGCTATTGCGTTATTTATTTATTATTATTATTATTATTATTATTTGTTACTTATTATTTTGTGATGGATTTTGCAGTCCGGAACGGCATTTTGGTGCGTGCTGACACAAAATTACCCAAGATATCTACATTTTTGCTTGTTTTACGTATTTTTCTCTATTTATTACGTTACTACTTATGCTCAAGGGCAACCAAGGCTGTGTTCCAAGGTCTAAAGTATTTAAATACCTATGCAGTTATAAATACGTATAGAAAATGAATAGCGTGAAAAAATATGAAGTATGAATCTTCTTTTTAATTTCTAAAGATGCATTATTCAAAGTTCTCAAATTCATTTACTGATTCTATAATCAGTAACGTAGCTATAGGGCCTAGTGCCCGTGGTAAACTTTAAAAAAAAGCGCCCCCCCCCCGATTCAAAAACCCTTGGGAAGGCAAAAAGTAGAGTTTTTCATTGATAAAGTACATTACATACTTATTGTTATGGCCCCAAGAGTAAAATAGTATGAAAAATAGGGCACTGCGAACGCCACCAAATGTGAAGTGGTTATTCTGCATTATTAATGCACGTGGGAGTGTTCCTTGTGCAGAGTTTTTGTGTGGGAGTCGGCGAGAGATGACCGATCTCCAAAGTAATAAATAGTTTTCTAAAAGCAATACAGTCCGCTGTGAATTATTGAGTCGCGTTTATGTGATGTGGAATTCCACTTGTGACAGGTTTAAGTTTCTAATAGCCCCAAAATGGTTCCAAAAAATACCTATTTTTACCAAAAAAACGTGATGCTCAGAAAAAAACGCAACCACTCTCAGCCGCCAGAACCCCCGCACGTTGCTTAGAAGAGCAACAGAGAGATATATTAAAGAGCCAGAAACATCTTAAAATAATCATTCGAAAATGTTGCTAGCTCTTAGACTAAATAATACTAATTTTTAATCTCACAAAGGATTGAAAAGACTAAAAGTGACATTAAATTGAAATTTCATTCTCAAAAAAAAAAACTAGTACGCCATTTAAAAAAAAATAATTCTGAAAATTATTTTATCGTGTTATTTTCAATTGTTATGACAGGGCGCATTTCTCACCTTGACGATTATTCTTCACTTTATTTGTTGTCACCATGTTTGGTCAAAGTTATATTACAACAACTTACAGTATTTGGAGATACCTTACAACGTTTTGTTTTTGCAAATCAAGTAAGTCAGAAAAAGTCTGGAAACAAAAAAAAAGTTGTACAAAACGAAAAAAAACGGAAAAATAACTAAAGAGCAAAAAAAAAATAAACAATGCAAACAGTTCGGCGGATTTACTTTGGCGGTGTTGGGGAGCAAACTGATAAAATTCGATGGAAAACTGCAAATCATGATAAGAACGCCACTTGGTAAGAATGTTGTTTATAGCTATAAAATAAAATTAAGATCCAGAGGTACTTTCAAAACCGTTTTAATCCAAGAATGAGACGTTTTTCAAAGTGCTACTGATTTTAAAGTATAAATCATTTAATAGAGATTTTTGTGTTTGTATCCAATTCTGTTTTTCAGGTCAAGGATTTCCTTTCGTATCTTGAAAATATGCTAAATGACCATTTTAATGCTTATGTATTTTTAAGTAATTATATTATTTACAAGAAAACTGCATGCAATATATAAGATCTTTTAGGAAAGTTGCCGTCCTTTTTGTCGCAGAAAAGAAATTGTAAAAACCTGGTACTGAAATATTTTTTAGTCATTGCTTGTGGCACAAACGCTTTTTGTACTTCCATCAAACGTTTGAAAATATCTACCATACAATAAAATGGCCCTCATAAGCTGTCAAAAAAGTCTGAGCGCGTTTCTTAGTATATGAAGCAGTTGCGGTAATTGAAAGTCTGAAAAACATTTCTGAACATTTCGAAATATACTTTCTGTAATTTCCAAAAGCGTTTATGTGTATTTCCGCATCTGCTTTCTGTCTGTTCAGAAAGCATTTCTTAGTACTTCGGAATCCTGTTCCTTTTCTTTTCAAAAACATTTGTAAGTATATTGTGTAGCTGCTGTTTATAAAATTTTCAAAAAGGATTCTTGATTGTTGCCAAATCCTCCCTGAATTATATAAAAACGTTTTCGAATATCTTAGATCTTTTTTGGGAAATTTTTTTAAATACAAATCTTTACTATATTGTAGCATACTCTTTAGAAGTTTAATTTATGTTTTCACAGCTGAGATGAGTAACATTTCATTCCAAAAAGGGAGCAGAAAAATAATCAACAAAATACTTTTATGATGGTAAAAAAGTACGAAACTATTATTATTATTTTTGAAATCCTACAGTTTCTTTTGTTATTACTCCATTTTTATGAGTCTCAACTTGTACAAAAAACAAAAGAACTGGTGGCATTAAAAAATAATAGTAATAATAATAATAATAATAATAATAATAATTATTATTATTATTATTATTATTATTATTATTTTTTATTATTATTTGGTGTTTCTTACGTAATTATAAAAGTATTTTATTGAATTTTTTTTGTTTACTTTTTTAAATCAAATAATAATAATCTCAGCAGTAAAAAGAAAATAAAATTGTTGTCGTTCGAATCATTATTTAGATCTGTATTGAAAAAAAAAAAAATAAAAAAAAGGATCTCATCATAAACATAAAATATACAAAAGTGCAAGTCTCGCTTCTAGCTTAAAAAAATGAGATCTGAGGTTAAACCAAGTCGGTTGTTTTAGTTAGTATCTTGGGAAGCACCTATTTAACAACTTGGTCATAAATAGCATCCTATTAAGTTACCTTACGACATTTCTAACGTAGTGATAAAAGCTACTTATCTCGTTTTACTATTGCCAATAACTGCAACTGGCACCAAACGGAATAATCGTAAACGTTTTATTCGAATTTTTTAAATTTATATTTTTTACACGTACTTGTCGCGATTTGTTGCGCTTGAAATGGATAACCTACTATTTGGAACCTACTCGTAATAAAACATTGTGCTAGCAGACCTCATTTACGCCATACATGAGCAAGTACAATAAAACTCTCACATCGCTATTGTAATTAGGTAAATGGTATTGTATTGAGATATACGATTGCCGAGTCCCTATCCTTATGAAACAAATAAAGATATCTAATATCGATGCAATCACTATAAAAGTTGCAAGGTAGTTTAATAGGATTATATTTACGACCAAGTTGTTAAATAGGTGCTTCACAAGATACTAACTAAAATAACCGACTTGGTTTTACCTCAGATCTCACTACTTTTACGGTGGAAGCGGGACTTGCATTTTTGAACATTTTATGTTTTTGAGGGGATCTCATTCTTTTTTGTAGGAGTTAAATTAAAAGTTATTAATACATGTAGTCGAAACTAAATTGCTGTCTTTTTATGTAAAAGTGGTTAAGGGTGGAATTCAGGTGAAACGCTGCAAGTGCAAAAGTGCGTTGCACAAGAAAATTTTTATGTGCGTTTGCGCAAAAGCGGAGAATTGGCGCACATACAACGTTTCACAAGAATCCGAAAACTCGAAAATTTGCGTGTGCAACGCACTTTTGCAGATGCAGCATTTCACCTGAATTCCGCCCTAAATAGGTGCTTTCCAAGATACTAACTAAAATTAGCGACTTAGTTTTGCCAGATTTCTCATAACTTGTAACGGTGGAAGAGAGACTTGCATTTTTGTAACATTTTATATTTTTGATGGCAATTTATTTACTTGAGTAAATAAATACAATTTTTTTAAAATTCCTAAAAAAAAGGAAAGCAAGAAATAAGTTGCGCCCTTGCTCCATGAACGCACGTATAAATAACGAAATTAAAGGTGTAACTAATAAATAGAGTTAAAATAAAAGCCTTTACGCCCACGTTAAGTAATCCAATTCAAGGTTTTGAATAAATAAACTCCAACTTTGAAGACTGTGTCGCATATAAATACTCTTGCCCGTTCCGGTTTTCCCAAGACAGTCTCGGTTTTCACACAAATTTCCGGTGTCACGAGCCCAAAGCGATCCTTATTAGTGCAGACGATTCACTTTTGACCGTTCTAGGAGCAAATCCGGGACCCTCCAGTTTCTAGTCCGACGCCTTATCGATCGAAGCACCACGGTCACAGTCCAGAGCTTCCAGAGCGATTAACTTGGAATGGGAACTTGTAGAATGCTGAGACCACGACGCATATTTAATATGCCCCAGCCTTCATTAGTGAACGTGGTGGATCTTTGATTGGCTGGGAATGGACCCGAGGTCCTCCGGTTACGAGTCCGATGCCTTACCGATCGGGCCACCACGGCCCTATTTGACTTTTACGGATCAACAAACACAGTAATTTTTTTAATGCATAAAGAAAAATAACATGCAAGCGAAACTTGAAATTACATTACTCAAGTCCCCGGTCAAGAGCTCTCAGGTTGCTGGGCAAAAACTCCCAGAGCTATTGATTGGAAATGAGAAATTGGATGATTTTGTGAACATGACCCAAGTTTAACGTGCCTCAGCTTCCGTTAGTGAACACGGTGGATCTTTAATTGGCTAGGATTGGACCCGGAACCTTCCGGTTACGAGTTCGACCCCGTTACCGATCAGACCACCCCGGCCTTTTTTTCTTTTTTTTTTACGGAGCAGCAAACACAGCATTTTTCTCTATGCATAAAGGAAAAACAACATGCAAACGAGACATGAAATGACATTATTATAGCCTTGGTCCAGAATTACAGATTTGGAATGAGAACTTGGAGGAGTTCGTGACCAGACCCATATGAAATCTGCCCCAGCCTCCATTAGTGAACACGGTGGATTTTTGACCGGCTGCGATTGAACCCGAGACCTCCCGGTTACGAATCTGGTTCCTTAAGCGCTATTCAGATTCGACCAATCTGGAGGTACGAACCGAATTTTTCGCTGCGAAACTGGTTTTTAAAATCCGTTGCCATGACAGCACGCCAACCCATCGGCTTCCGTCACCGTTCTAGAATGCTGGATGTCGTCGGCGCTGACAGACGACCGGTTCTTTGGTAGCGACTTCGTTGGCTCTTGACAGGTGCGCTATAATTTGTGGGGGAATACCGTCACGTGACTTTCGAACGGAACTAATGCGAATGCTCGAAACCGAAAAACCACTTCATTCGGACGGAACGGTCGTAATGTGAATAGGCCTTTACTGATCGGACCACCTCGGCCTCTGGTCCATATTTAGAATTGGAACTTGGAGGATTTTGGGATCTCGACTCATATTTAACGTGCCCCAGCCTCCGTTAGTAAACACAGGGGTGCAATAGAACCCGGGGCATTTCGGTTACGAGTCTTACGCATTATATATCAGGCCATCAAGGCCCCTATTTATTTTATTACCAAGAACAAACTTGGTATTTTTCTCAATACATAAAGGAAAACTATGAAACGAAATTTAAAATGACATTATGCACTGCGCATCAGTTGGAATTTAAGGGGAAAAGATATATGGGTCATTCCATAGAAATGTCAACCTCAGTCTTAGAAAAAAAATTACCGTAAAGACTTAACTGTGACCATTGTTCATTCAAAAGTTATTATGGGGGACAGGTTGTTTGAACGGTTCAATCTACTTATATTAAAAACTGAGTATCTTTCTCACTATCTTTCTTTCTAACTATCTTTCTTTCTAACTATCTTTCTATCTTTCTATGTCACGCTTCTTTCTCCTGAACGCCAATGAACTGAAAGTCGAACCAGGTACCGATAGATAGGTAATTTTTCAAGCTTCTTTAGTTTCAATTCATATAATTATACGATTTTAATTAGCGAAGATATCAATTAATAAGTAGTCAAGTTTAAAGCGATTAAGCCTAATAAATGATTAAATATGAAATCCATTCTTGCAAACCGTCGTTGCTATGAAACAGTATAATAACAATGATAATGAGAATTTTGAATGAAGGCTTAACTAAATCAAACACGAAACTCATAAGCGGACCACTTACGTAGAATTTTTATCGCTAGCTACTGGTAATATTTTGAAACATTTATTTGTTGAAGAGCCATCTACTTATATTAAAAACTGAGTATCTATGTCTGCTTTTTTTCTTTGAGCGACCTGAACTTACTGAAACTTTCCTCACCATCTTGAAGGCGTGAAGCATCTCAATAATTCGAATGATTTTTTTATATAGGAAAAAAGTAAAGGCGTGAAGCGCCTGTAAGCGAGCCGCCTTGGCGGGGAGTAATTTCTTTAAATTTTTTTTCTCACTACTTTCAGGGCACGAAGTGCCCGTGCAACGCCGGGCCACGTGCGTGGTATGTCTTGAAATCGAATGAACATTAAATTATATCAAATAATATAATTTCAGAATGAGGTAAAAGTTAGAGAGGGGGGACGTTATGCATCAGCATGCCGCAGGAAGCTAATCTAGCTGCCCTGGCAGCTAGTGTTGAATGAAAACTTGTTCATATTGAAAATTTAAATACGGGAATGAAGTATCCTCTATATGATCTTTGGAACAAAAAAAGGTTTTATTCTTATCGAATTGTTCACTTAAAAGTTATTAGTGAAGGACAGGTAATTTGAACGGTTCAAAGTTTATTCAAAAATTGTTGAAATCGAAAAGTCAAACACAGGATTGAGGTGTACTCGCTGAGATGTTTCCAACAAAAAAAGAAAGTTTTTTCAAATCCGGACTGTTCGTACTAAAGTTATGGGGAGAGAGGGGGGAGCAGACCGACAGACAGACACACATTTTTCCCTATCCGACATTTTGATGATGCATCAATCCACTTTTAATGAAATAGATATATGCATAAATATGAAGGATAAACAGAACGTTAGAGAGCTACGTTCCTGTGCGTTTGTGCTTTTTAACCTACTTCCTCATTAAAGTAAAAGAAAGGTGAAAAAAAAAAAGTATTAAAATTATCAAAATGCGTCTTAAAAATATCACCGTGTCCAAAATAAGTTAAAAACAAATAAAAAAACTAAATTAATATCGAAAAATTAAACATTGGAGAGTAGATTAGACAGTTAATTTGTGTTTCTATCTTTTTGTCATGTGATGGTAATGACAAAAAAACGCATATATCTTTCTAAGTGATCTGAATAGTGGTTAATTTCCGCAAAGACCAGGCTTTTGACACATGAATGTCTTTATTCATTTTAACTCATTAACACAATGTCATGAAAATATATCGGAATTTAACAAGATCTTTTCTTATGATAGCTTTAATAGTTACAACATATTATAAAATTATGAATGACTACCTATTTATACTTATTTATATTCTTAATTGCGTAGTAATTTATAATTAATGGAGTAATTTATATTCTTAATGCGAGTAAATAATACATCACCACTTTTGGTTGCCCATTCTCCTTTTTCGCCATCAACACCGAAGACCAGCTTTAACATTATCTTGATTTTCTTTTTTTTTTTTTTTTTGATTGTGTTCACGCTCAAAAATTAAGTTCCTGGCGCCGTAGCACGAACTATGTTGCCAAATGCTCAAGTTAAGACTATACTAATCCAAGTTCCCTGCACAGTCTATAGTGCCAACAAACGCTCAGCCTTTTGACTTAACAATGGTTTTGTTGGCGCGCTGTAAAGCGAAAGTATTGGCGGAGTTTCTAAACTGGGTGATCTAATCACCCCCCCCCCCCTAATAACTTCTGAATGAAGAGTCCGAATTGAACAATCGTTTTTAGTTCGACAGATCTCAGCGATTGCGCCTCATTCCCATCTTTTATTCTTCGGCTACCAGTCAAAAAATATATAATACTTCTGTACGAAGTTAATTGGTTGTAGCTTGATTATGACTATTTCAGATTGATGAATCCCTAACAAGATTGAAATTGCAGTCTCTCGATGCTGCAACTTAACTGTTCAGTATGTGCTTTGTTGTTGTTTTTTTCGTTCGCTGAATTGTACTTATAAGAGTTAATAACAGGAACAGGAAGTATTGGTGATGATTGACAATATATCATTGTTGAATTTTGCATGAATGTTGTTTTTACAATACATTAGGTGATTAGCAGTGCTTTGCGGAGGGGTGGGGAGAGGAATATATAAACTGTACATTTCAGGTAATAAATATTCTTGGAAGTTTATAATTAAAAAAATGTACTCTATAACGGAAACAGAAAAAAAAGCATTTTTCTTCTTCTATCCGTATAATATTTTTTAAAAATAAATTTCATACTAATTAAATACCCGCATAACATTACTTCATTTCAGTCTTCAAAATTAAGAGAAAATTCTAATTTAATTCGTTATTTTTCTGCACGCGTTGAGTAGCATTATTCCCGCCGTTATTATTGTCTAAGTTGATTTGAACCGTGTATTTTTACGAAAATTACCTTTTCTAAATAGCTCGACGAAAGAAAAGCCAGCTGGAAAACTTTACAATGTGAAAATATGTCACGCTAAGAATTTTAAAAACTCCCCAGGTGCTGAAGAAACGGGAATCATCATAAAGTGGAACACTTGGTGCGTTTTCAAAAGTTTTTGAGAGATATTTTGGAAACAGCACGGACTTCAAATTTGTGACGTAAGTTATTTTATTTCATTTACATTGTTAATTTTCTTTTCTTTTGCATTTAATGTGCATTACTTGGCGTGGCCACTTTATTTTTTGACTTGGTCAACGTTAAAAAACTAAAGTGTACATCGTTCATGTTTGCTCCACTTTTTCTAAATGTTCCCTTTAATTGAACTTTTAATGTTCATTTTTGATTCAATACACATTTGGTAGGTTCTGTTTCTTTGGTCGAAACTGATTCTGAAGTAAAACCAAGAAATCCAATAAATACTGAGCTTATTTTTCGAAATCTTCTGTACCTTTTAAGTCCACGAAATATAATAGGATTACCTAAAAAATGTTCTACTTATATACTCGTAAGAAAGTTCCAAAAATATCTCGCTACCTTGGAATTTTCGGATTGTTGTCTTGTCTCTGAAACGTTGAGGCGCTATTTGAGAGTTGGTTCTCCAATCCAATTGGCTTAAGGATTGATATTCTTCAGTGCGTGAAAAACAACGGGAAAATTCTGCGTAGAATGGCGCCCATTATATGCCAAAGCTCTCAATGCCCCGCATTGTTATTTTCGTGATTGCAAGCACGTGCTGTTTCGTCGAATAACAAGCATAATTTGAAAGATGGTCGATGGGATTTTTTTCCCGATGCTCATACCTTGCAAACAAATACTGAGTTCAAAAACTGTTTCTTCCTTTTTTATGTATTTTCCAACCGATAAAGACGGCTCGAGGCCTCTAAACTCAATACGAGGAAATGTCAGATGAAGTATTAGTACAGCATTTCATGTACAGAAACTTCTGATATCAGGTTCAAATCTTTTTAAAGAATCAAAACAATCAAAGCGAATACAGCGGAAGATTAGGCTTGATAAACATGCAGTAAGTCTCGAAATTGGGGCTCACGCTGCCCGCGGATTACTGAAAACTCGGATTGTCCGAAAAATTCTTCTATTCTGGCGGTAGAAATTTAACTCTTCTCGCTCGTCACAAGGACATAAAACTGTTAATTTCAAGTCGTTTTACATATCAAGTGATTGCTTCCAAAGCATACATTAATATATCTCTAGTAGAAAAAGTATATTTCGTGACACTTGGCAAAAGTCATTTCACTGACCTCTCAATACTGTTCTGTACATGCAAAAAGAAAGTTTACAATAGCAAACTACATTCCCATTTTCGGATTTTAATGCGAATCATCTTTTTAGCCATTAAATATAGACTTTAAAATGTCAATAAAGCACCTCAGATTAACCCATGGAGCTTAACCGTAACCTCAGACTTTTGCGACTCCGAATTTCGAGACTCTACTGTATTTTGAATCAATAATTATGTGATGAATTTGTCTTGATTCATAAAAAAAGTATCGTTTATTGTTAGAAAATAAATACTAAGTACTTTCACTTCGTTACTTAATTTCTTATAAAATCCATAAGCTGCAACAGTTCCGATTGGAGAACGTCTACTCCAAAATACTATGACAAAAAGTTCGAATTGCTTATAAGTAGCTATTATTTTTTAAACGTTTACATCTACAACGTGGAGTAAGTACTATTTCTTTCAAAATAATATTTCAAATGTCTGAGGATTTTTTTTTCAAAAAAATAAATAAATAAAAAGTTAGTGAAAGTCGTAGAAAATTTAGAAACTGTCTGGTTACGGGTGTGACAAAAGAAACCTGGTTTTTCGAATGATGTGAAACACTGCTGCACTGTACAAAAAAAAGAACGCGTTTTTTTTTGGTATAACGGAAAGCTTTCTAAAAATAACAGAGTCCTCCAACATCAATGTCATTTTTCTAATCCGTATAAAATGTTTTTTCATATATATCTTTAGAGAAGTAAGAAGTGTTTACGCATGCGCATTGCGCGTTCTATCACAGTGAGAAGTGAAACTGCAACTCGAACAATGGGATGAATTTTTCTTCGTTACATAACTCAGGCAAGTGTGAAACAATGGTGGACACAGTGACTAAGTAGCCTGGGGATTGATGCAGTTACTGGATTCCCAATCGTTTGTATTCATGTTATCCAGAAAATGCCTTTGGGGCTAGTTGGCATTTTCAGCTCGGGGTATGTTGGCATAGGCCAGCGATCTATGCCAACTTATTTACTCTTGATGTCGGCGTGACATCGCATAGTTATAGATACCTACACAGACCTAACTGATGTCCCTTCTACTAGTACGGGTAATGCTGGTGTTTAAAATGTTCCTACTACTTGTTAGGGGTAGTACTAGTGTTAAAAATACCCCTATTGCTAGCATCGAAAGGATTGAACCTTCAATCCCCACTAGTGCAACCTGCTCTTCCGAAACATGTCGACTTGTGATCCATAAAGACGTTCAGCTTTTTCCAAAAGCAGTGCCATGAAAACAGACAATCAGAGGAAAAAACAAGAGGCACTGTACAATCCGAACCGGCACTCCAGTTAAAAATGAACTGGCAAAAAAAAAAGGTGAGAAAATAAAATAAAAAAACTTTACGTTGATGGGACAAAGAAAGAAACTAAAAACAATGACTACGAAATTAAAGAATAATCTTAAAGAAACTAGAAACTACAAAGAAGGAAGATATTAATTGCACTGAAACTGATGATCCTTTCTATGATGCTATACTGTATGCTGATAGTGAGGAGGCCTATGATTTTTTGTTTCCTCAGTACAGTGATGAGAATAAAGAGGAGCCATTTCTACTGCATCTGGTCCGCCCCAACCTTCCTACACAGTCCCCACCTGCAGATGAGACAGAATTAAATGCTGCTGTTGGAACTTATTAGGTGAGTATGGGATAGTGAAGTATGAAACCCCTTAAATATCCAGGGCAAATACTTAAAATCGATTACGAGGACTTTTCAGTCTCCACTATGGGGAAAACTACAAAGTCTTGAATGTGACTAGAGTCGGCCGACGCTTATCTGAATAGAAGATTACCTCTCCATTCAGATGAGTAAGAACCCATCCTTCGCAGTTGACATGAAGTATTTGTAACCTACCTACAATGCTCATACCTGTGTTTTTAAGCTTTGTTTTGACATATTGCCTTAGAATATATTGAAATAAATATTTAAAAAATAAAAAACTGTTATATTGCTGCAAATTTATCATTTCAAACAACGTTATGCCAACATAAACCGATTCATCTGCCAACCTACCCCGACTCCGGGGTAAGTTGGCACCGGCCAAGATGTAACCTTATTAGAGGCATAAATTACTTTAACCATAAGTACAACAGAAAAGATGAGAAGATCGAGAAGTAAAAACTATGCCAAATATCCCCGGTCTCCCCTATCGATGATTAAGATTTTGCCGCACTCGATAAATATCAGACAATATATAATAATATGCGGTGTATTGCAATATATAATCGTTTTATTTTGGTTACGTTGTGTAAGAAGTAAAGTATTATTACGTAGTCTTTGGCACAAAAACTGGTGTCAGTTGAAAAAATCGCCCCCCCCCCCCTGAGAATCTCAGTTACTAAAATCTTCTTGCAACAAATTTGGCAAAATTCCTGTTCAATTGGATACTAAGTAACTGCCCCATTGTAAGTACCCCGAGAAAGTGCCCAAGCATCGCAAACAAATTTAAGAAATGCCGTTAAGTTGTATTTAAAGCTCCATAAAATTGGAAAATAATGAACCCAATTCATTTATTAGTTGCCAATCTCTTCAAGCATACTCTAACATATACATTTACAAACCTCGCGACAATAATTGATGCAGTGAGCAGTAGGGTGGTCACAAGTAACATGGGGAATTTTTTTTTCAACTAATCTTTTGCGGCACCCCCCTAAAATGTGCCAATGGGCTAGAAAATGAGATTTGCAAAGTTTTAGCTTAATCGGATAATATTAACACGTGCCTCAAAGAGGGTAAAGTTAAGAAAAACAGCGATTTTTAGCCAAAAATTGTAATTTTTACTCCGTAAAACCAAAACTACTGAGCCTAGAAGCTTTATTTTGGTCTCATTTTGTAGGAAATTTTATTTTCTTTAAGTCTAATCTTATTTAAAGTTTCGAAAAAAATGATTAAATATTTTTCAGAATTTTCACAAGTCAGGCTGCAACGCAAATCCTCGAAATTGCAAGTAAGATGGGGAAATTTTTTTTTCAACTAATCTTTTGAGACACCCCCCTAAAATGTGCCAATGGACTAGAAAATGAGATTTGAAAAGTTTTAGCTTAATCGGATAATATTAACACGTGCCTCAAAGTGGGTAAAGTTACGAAAAACAGCGATTTTTAGCCAAAAATCGTAGTTTTTCCTCTGCAAAACCAAAACTATTCATCCTAGAAGCTTTATTTTGATCTCATTTTGTAGGAAAATTCATTTTCTTTAAGTCAATTTCATTTAAAGTCTCGAAAAAAATGATTGAATATTTTTCAGAAATTTTCAAGTCAGGCTGCAGCGTAATTCCTCGAAATTGCTTAGAAAAAAATAAATCATTAAAATGTAAATTAATAAATTCTTTTAGTAAATTTGATGAACTCTACGGATAACGTCGACTTTTTAGAGAAAAAACAGCAATATTATTACGAATATATAATAAATTTATGTCTTTGAAACTATATAGATAAAGTAAATAACTGCGAGTATAATTTATGAAATGAGCAGTACAAGCCATAAATGAAGGGCTTGGAGGATGAAGGGGCTAAGTTACATTTGAAAAAATGAACACTCTCTACAATGGTAAGCAATATACAGGCGAGCAAATAAAACTTGGTAAATCAAACAATAGATATCAATAGACCAATTTCATACGCACACTAATGACAAAACCAGAAAACAAAAAAGCTGCAATAACTACAACAATAAAACTTTAATTATTCGCAATTTCTGTTTTGTTGCTTAACCTAGTTCTGTTTTGTCGCTAGTTTGTATGTAAAGAGTAGTAAAATAATGTTATATAAGTTAACAGTATAAGTATAAAGGCGCATTAAAGCTTTTATTGTCATTTTAACTCTTTGCTTTCCGTCTAAACCCCTTAATTCCTCTATTTTAACACAGGAATTTGTTTCATTTATTTCTAAAGTACCGCGAAAATACCCCTTTTTTAATTGACAAAGTAAATCCAACAATAAGCAAATAAATGTAATTGAATATTGTAATGATTTTAGGTTTTTGCATGAAAATTTCTTATTTTTGATATAACCTGAAAAATGCCAAATGACGATTTAACCTGAAAAATGCCAAATAAATACTTTGGACATGATAGCAAAAATGAATGGGATAGCACTTAACGAGAATGAAATTTCCTACAAAATGAGACCAAAATAAAGTTTCTAAGATGAATAGTTTTGGTTTTATAGAGGAAAAACTACGATTTTTGGCTAAAAATCGCTGTTTTTCGTAACTTTACCCACTTTAAGGCACGTGTTAATATTATCCGATTAAGCTAAAACTTTTCAAATTTCATTTTCTAGTCCATTGGCACATTTTAGGGGGGTGCTTCAAAAGATTAGTTGAAAAAAAAATTTCCCCATGTTACTTGCAATTTCGAGGATTTGCGTTGCAGCCTGACCTGTGAAAATTCCGATAAATATTTAATCATTTTTTTTCGAAACTTTAACTAAGATTAGACTTAAAGAAAATAAAATTTCCTACAAAATGAGACCAAAATAAAGCTTCTAGGATCAGTAGTTTTGGTTTTACAGAGTAAAAACTACAATTTTTGGCTAAAAATTGCTGTTTTTCTTAACTTTACCCTCTTTGCGGCACGTGTTAATATTATCCGATTAAGCTAAAACTTTACAAATCTCATTTTATAGCCCATTGGCACATTTTAGGGGGGTGCCGCAAAAGAAATTCGAAAATTGATTTTTTGTGACCACCCTAGTGAGCAGTCTAATAATAAAGGAATACAATTTGTTCTACAAAATAATATTTGCACTTTTCAAAGCACAATAAAAAACACATTGCTTAAGGATAAATATTCTGCTTACAACTAAGACTACAAAATGTTTTGAAATGCAAATCATGGTAAAAGCTCGTTAGAAAGCGGGCACGCGAGCGTTTCCAATGTCTATGTAAAAGCCTGGCTAGTAACTATGAAGCTGCAAAAAAAATTACTTTTTGATTTGACTTGAGAAAAGCCTTGAAAATTTAATGCGAAAAGTGGAAATGATACACGCAATTCTAGCTATCGACAGGGAATTGAGAGGATGCACTAAATACTGAATTATTTGTTGAAAGCCTTCGCGGATTTATGCAAAAAATGTACCTTAAATTGGAAAGAAAAAAGCGCTACCAATCGAACTTTTTTGCATATCGTTATAAATTATAGCCTATGTGTTATTCTAATGTATAAGCTACATTATGGTAAAAGTTCCTTTAAAATCCATTTAGTAGTTTTTGCGTGAAAGAGGAACAAACATACACACATCCATCTATACATCCATCCATTCATACAAACATTCGCATATACAATAGTAGTAAGATTTACTTAAAATAATTACGTTATGTTTCGTTATGGAAACATTACCTTATTTCAGAAGTACATTTACACTAAAAAGAATAAAATAAAATATAAAAAAAAAATGAACCGATTTCAGAACTTTATTCAACAAGCGCTCTAAAAGGTAAAAAATAATTTTATTCTTTGAAAACCATCAAACATAAGTTTTGAAGTCGGTGCAAAAACTCCATATGTCATTACATAAATATGAGGTTGCCAATGTAAAGTATGCGAATGCGATTAAAGAACCTGGATTCATTGAAATTCATATTTATAGTTGAATTACAGTTTCGTATGATTCTATTTAGTGTTTTTGCGCCGACTTCAAAACTTATGTTTAAATGTAGTATCGATGGTGTGCAAAGAATAAAATTATTTTTTACTTTTTCGAGCGCTTGCTGAGTGAAGTTCTGAAGTCGGTCCAATTTTTTTTGTCAAAAATATTTTATTAACAGCCGTTGAATAATGTTTACATAAATAATTAAAAGCTCGTGTAAATGACACCACTAAATAATTTTCTGATGCGAAAATATGAAAATGCTTGTTTAATGAAGTCACGTAAGCATTGAACAAGTACAAATCTCATTCAAATTTGAAAAATAGAAAATGTGACTTACTGGATAAGGGAAAAAAAAACATCTATTTCGGGGGAGAGTGCATCTCCTACAAAATGTGATTGATCAAAAAAAAAAGGGGATTAATATCCTGAAATAGTACTCGAGTATGCTTAAAGTAAGCCTAATTACTCTATTAAGTTACACCAGCCACATAATTTATACGCGACGAATGAAAACGCTTGTTTAATTTCATATTCTTAAATTGGAACAAAGGTTCTATATGGGATTTTTTTTCCCACAAAAGATAAACGTGTCAATATATATTCATATACCCTGTTAAGTTTCACAATCGCGCATTTAAATACATGGATGCAAGCCGACTTGGTGGCGTGGTGGTAGAGCATCGGCTTTCCATGCCGATAACCCCGGTTCGATCCTAGAGTTGGCCAGTCGGCGGATTTTCGAGATGCGGAAAATCCTCTGCGCCAATGTCGTATGATTATGCGGCGTGTCAAAGATTCCTTGAGGTATTCGTTTGGCTTTGAATATCCCTAGGCAAAACTAAATCCTACTGCTCTTTCGCATCAAAAAGAGCCCAGGTGCCTCCATCTGGCGGCAACTGGGCGTCAAAATTCTCGTGGTAATGGTATTCCGCCGATTCTGGTGCTACGTGAAAGAATGGATGCCTAGTTGAGGAATCGCACTAGGGCTGCAAAAAGTTGTGCCTCTACTGCAGCCCCATTTGGAAGGAAAAAAAAAATACATGGATGCAATCCCTATTAAATGCAGTTTATAGTTCCATTACAGCACTTATCTCAGCACGCAAGTTTTAGTATTATCCTACTAGATACAAGTACGTGAAATAAGATTTTACACGTTTTCAATACAAATCACGTCTTAACTCACGATACGCAGTTCGGAGACTGATGAAACTTAATCTTTATAGGTTTTATATTCCTGAACCTTTGTATTTCCACCGTACCATAGATCTCTGTACTAGATTTCAAGCCCGTGGCAAAATAGTGGTCCAATATACGAGTCCCTATATCATCTAAATTATACTTTTCTCACCAGAAAATGTTACTTTATCCCACTTTTTCCAAACGATTTTTTTTCTCTTTGAATAAAACACACAGAACAGTTCAAGCAATGCATCATTCTGGACATTAAATCTAATTTTCACCGGTGAATTTAATATTATTATATTGTTTTTTATTTATTTATTTTTCTTAGAGCACTTTTTTTTATCCACACGCTCAGAAACTCAAGATGGCCTACTTGTCCGTTTTTGTCATCCATATTTGCTGGGATTTTTGAGACAGCTACAAATAGCAGATTTCTATCTATTTTGATTTTTGTTGAGCTTCTTTTGAAATCCTGAAAGTGTAGCAGAGAAATGTGGGGCAGAGTGAAATGGTAAAATATTTTTACAGTTTGCAGCGCCTCTCAGCTAGCAAATTTTAACTAAATTCCTAGACATGTAGCTAATTCTTGTTAAAAAATAAACAGCTCCCTCCAAAGATCAAAAAAGAAAATCATACAAGTTATTTTGAAAATTTTATAACTTTTATTGTAATATTCGTGGTTTTTCAAAAATATTTCTTGCTATAATAAAAGGATATTTTTTTTCGTAATTACCATTTAAACTATAAATTTAGATCTACTGATATCCAGTGCAGTTCTTATTTAGTTATATCAGGCATTTTTTAATTCTTAATGTTCAATGCAATTTGTCAAGTACGCGCGTGGCAAAGTGAATGGGGCAAAGTTCTTTTTCGGACAAAACCGGTCAGTCATTTATTAAATTACGCACATATTTCTGCATTTATTTATTTATTTTCATTCTTTTACTTAATTATTTCCTTATTTACTCATTCATTAACTCATTTTCGTATTCATTCTCTATTTTATTCACTCATTTATTTTTTTCTTATATATAAATTAATTTATTAATTTACTTACTCATTCGTTCATTTTTGTTAATAATTTTTTTCGTTTATTTACGCATTCATTTGATGAAAATTACTGTTAATCTTCGAACTGAAAATTTTTCATAACAAAATGTTTTGTTTTTTCACTTTGCACCATGCTTTTTTGAGGTGAAAATTTTCCACATATTTTTGAAAGTACAAAGTAACTGCCAAAGACGAAAAATAATATTTCAACAATATAAATGGATATATCGTTGGATGTATGTGGATATAAGTGGATATTTCAATGATATACGATGGAATAATGTATCATAATACCTAATCACAAACTGGTCCTTTTAAAACGATCCATAATAGATTATTGTCTCTCTCCGAACTCTACTTCATGTGGAAAAAATGCCTTCCGTGAGCAATAAAAGAAAAGGATTAATGAGGAAAGTGAAGAAACATGCTCATTCTTCAAGAAAATAAATTAAATTGTTTACATTTTTCGAAAAATTCGACGCATAAGTGAAATATTTATCTTTAGAGCGACGCATAAACGAATGATATTATCATTACTAGCTGCCAGGGCAGCTAGATTAGCTTCCTGCGGCATGTTGATGCATAACGTCCCCCTTCTCTAACTTTTACCTCATTCTGAAGTTATATTATTTGATATAATTTAATGTTCATTCGATTTCAAGACATACCACGCACGTGGCCCGGCGTTGCACGGGCACTTCGTGCCCTGAAAGTAGCGAGGAAAATTTTAAGAAACTACTCCCCGCCAAGGAGGCTCGCTAACAGGCGCTTCACGTCTTTACTTTTTTCCCATATAAAAAAATCATTCGAATTAATGAGATTCCGACAGGCACTTCGCGCCTTCTTGAGGAAAGTTTCAGTAAGTTCAACTCGCTCAAAGGAAAAAAGCAGACATAGATACTCAGTTTTTAATACAAGTAGATGGCTTTACAACAAATGAATGTGTCAAAATATTACAAGTAGCTGGCGATTAAAATACTACGTAAGTGGCCCGCTTATGAGTTCCGTGTTTGATTTAGTTAAGCCTTTATTCAAAATTCTCATTATCATTGTTATCACTGTTTCATAGCAACGACGGTTTGCAAGAATGGATTTCATATTTAATCATTTATCAGGCTTAATCGCTTTAAACTTGACTACTTATTAATTGATATCTTCGCTAATTAAAATCGTATAATTATATAGATTGAAACTAATGAAGCCTGAAAAATCACCTACCTATCGGTACCTGGTTCGACTTTCAGTTCATTGGCGTTCAGGAGAAAGAAGCGTGACATAGAAAGAAAGATAGAAAGAAAGATAGTTAGAAAGATACTCAGTTTTTAATATAAGTAGATTATGCTATGGAACGTGCTGGGACCATTGAAAATCGTCGTATAAATGAAAAAGGCGCATAAATGAGGCGGCGTATAAGTGAGAATTCACTGTAGTTACAGTTTTATACTTAACTCAAACGTGATAAATGCGGATAGATAAGAACTGTGGGTGGCTACCCAACGGGCATTTCCCACCGAGTTGCAACATTTTTCTTACTTTTCAGATGCATAATGTATACAGGAACTCTCACTTATACGCCGCCTCATTTATGCGCCTTTTTCACTTATACGACGATTTTGAATGGTCCCAGCACATTTCATAGCAAAATAATGATATAATCATTCGTTTATGCGTCGCTCTGAAGATAGATATTTCACTTATGCGCCGAATTTTCCCTAAAATGTAAAAAATTTAATTTATTTTCTGTAAAAAATAAGCTTGTTTCTTCACTTTTCTCTTTAATCTTTCGAGCTTATTGTTCACGGAAAACATTTGTTCCGCATAAACTAGAGTTCGGAGTGGGACAATTACTTCTTATGAATCATTTTAAAGGGAACAGTTTGTAATTAGGTATGCTACAATTTTTGTTTTCTCTTTATCATTGTAGTTACGCTACAGTAATTGCTAAACCGTGGTAATATGTCCCTTTTCTATAGAAATATTCTTATTCATTCTCTCATTAGAACCTATGTTGCGTTTTTGTCCTTTAAATAGGCTTGTTCACTTATACGTCTCTCTCACTTATGCGCCTTTTTCTGTTGGTCCCTTGAGCCGGCGCATTAGTGAGAGTTCACTGTAGCAATGCTTCAGAGTTACGGATTAGGCGGGAAATAGAAAGTAACGGGTTATCCGGAATCGTGTCGTAATGTCGCGCAGAGATCGCCATCGCTTGCCACGAAACAGATGAGAGTTTTGCCTACCACTTAAATTACTTTTTTCATTTTATTCTATTTTATTTTTTTTCCTTTGTTTATTTATTTCACCCTTGCACAAAGTGACTTCTAGGTATTTCGTATGAAATTCGGGGAAAAAAAAATGAGTGAAAATTGTAAATCAGAACTAAGTATTAGACAATAAACTTCAAAATGTACAATTCATGAAAATTCATTTTTACTAGATTATCAGTTTGAATTATTATTATTATTATTATTATTATTACTATTATTATTATTATTATTATTATTATTATTTTATTATTATTGTTATTTAGGCATGGGAGTGAGCTAAATGAAATATACAATTAAAAAAAATGGTTTAAAAAAATCTACATGAGTGACGTGAGTTTTTCCAGAGGAGAGCTATAACGAGCATATTGCATTTCTCCATAAAAATGTAACCATCTTCTTAAGCGGTTCAAGGATGGCATATGAATTTTGCATGGTAGTAAATCATGATAACTTTACGTTCGTCATACGTTGCAAGCCGAACGTCTATGTTGGAAAAGTGAATCACTCATCAATTTAGTTATTAGCAGTCAATCCGTTTTAAAGATATTCTAAAATAAACTTTAATCGGCAAAAATAAGTTTAATCAGAAAAAAATCTAGAGTTGGGCATAAGAGTAAAATGTGAGGGTGGCATATCAATGTCAGGTGCTGAGTGAGCCAGCAAGTTATGAAAACGTTTCCATATTATTTCCTTCCCTTTTTTTTAAATAATTTGTCTGTTTCTGCCGAAAGAAATATAAAATAAGGTTTTCAGAAAGGTTTCTTCATGTATATACAAATATATTTTTCTTATTTTTATATTAGTGTTTTGATTTAATATTTTTTAAAACATATCTTTTTTTGTAGCCAAATCGAAAACTGGGTTTTTGCACTTGGAAGTTTTACGATTTACACAAAGAAATAGACAGGTAGCATACTTGAAAATTTAGAATGTCAGCTTTCACCCGAGATTCACCGAAATTGTTCGGTCTTTCGCGAATAGGTGACTGTGGATCCTCACTGGGTACCTACTATCGACGTTTACAAGATTTTTGACTCTCACAGTCACAGAGTTGTAAAATGCATTTGCGATTTTTGTTTGCATTGATTTCTTTGTCCCCTTCTGTGTGTTGCCATAATTTTCGTATTCATACCTCCCTATTTTCTTTTTCCTGTATATTAGCTTCCTTCCTATGACGTACTATTCGACATTAACTAATTTGTCTAATTTTATCACAAAACATTATAACTCTGCTGTGCTCTTTTCAATAAACTGAAATTGGACAATAAAACTCTTCTATTTCGCTATGAATTAAAAAAAAAATGCTTGCATCTACATGATTTTTTATCAAAAATAATTTCTAACAGGGTGGAAAATAATACTTCGTCCTGATTCGCTAAAGGTTTTGGAGGGGATTAATCTTGCATTTCAGCATGATGTCGTAGTTGTAATCAGCAACTGAAAATGTAATTAGTTTTTTTTTTTTTTTTTTTCACGGCTACAGTAACGAGAAATTTTGTCTCGAGTTATTTTGCTTTTCATTCGAAGAAGTCTTTGTCTTTCAAGTCCGACTGTTATTTCAATGTAATACTTAGTTATGAAAAAAAAACTTGCAGCAATGTTTCCAATGAATACTTAAGGTTTTGAAACATGTTTACAATCTATTTCAATACGCTCCAGGAAAGCAGAAGCCATTAAGTTAAGTATATAAAGTAGTTGTTTTTATTCTCCTCTTTTTATCATTTCATTACATTTCTTACATTTCGAAGTTATTTTGCCTTCGTGTTGAAAAAAAAAATCTAATCCGCACCCTTGTCGCCGAGGCAGTTTCAAATTTCCTAATTATGTTTCACAACATTCCGGTATCTCCTGTTTGTCCTTATTTTCTCTTTCCGCGAAATGGACTGGATAAAAGCGTTCGAAGCTTTTACTTTCAAAAAGTGCTTAATAACTTCAGGGGAAGTGAGTGCGCAATTAAAGTTGGGGTCGAAATATTAGCTTAATAGCTCTTTTAAATGTTGTATGACTTTTAAGTAAGCATGTGTCAGAACTAATCATTTCTGGGGAAACCCGAAGTCGCGAGTTTAGAATTTGATTTAATGGAGTTATTTGTCCAGATTTCCTGAAGCACAGATAAGAAGCTTTACTCGACGTCGAAATGAAAAAAATTTAGTTTTTGTCGCCCATCCCTGCACGTATTTTCGAACTTCTTAATTGTTTCAGCAGATTGGTTTGTTTCCTAATAGCAAATTTTAGCACTCAATTGGCAGGTGTTGATTCATTTTGAAAGACTTGAAGATAAATCGGGAGCGCTCTTTGCTTAGATAATGAAAAAACATAAACACAGGGTGGGGGAAGGAATTTTTTTCAGCTATTCTTTTCTAAAAAGGTTTCCCGACTCATCCATTAAAGTAATTAGAAAATGGCTAAGTAATCGTGTCGTGCGCGCAATTGGATTGACAGATGCTTTTACCATTAATATCAGAATACACATTTCTGTTTTTTCTTCTCTTTTTGGTTGGGAGAGGAGGGGATTTTTTTCGAATTTGACTACTTAAACAAACTGCTTTTGGCTAAAAATATTGTTTTTATGAAAAAAGAAATCGAAATTTCACATTTAAGAGCAACCTGATTCCATTACATATCTCAACTACAGTGCAACTCTAATTTAATTTCTAAAGCTACCGGGGACGAACCACCTTCAATAAAGCAAAATTCTGGATAAAAAAGAAATCCTAAATTGATTGATAGGACACAAGAGAAACTTCAACTCTAGATTTTGAGCGCGTTAATTCTCACAAAAATATTTCGAAGCATGTTTCTTAAATTACATTTCTTTAACTATGAGCAATAAATGTTACCTAAGACAGAAAACGTGATGCTAATTTGATGATACTATAAACTATGTAACACTTTACTTGTTACTAGCCGGGTACCCTGCCCTACCCGGGTTTCTGTGGGTGTAGGGTGGTTTAGTGAAACTCATTCATAAATTTCCCAACACTAAAGTGCATATCTATAAACATAATGGCTACTTCTGTAAACAATGGCTATGTTATGAATAAACTATAAAAAAATAATGCAAGCTAAAAAAAATAGCAAGCTACAAATAATGTTTGAGTAAATAGGAAATGTTATAAGCTTGGTATATTAAAATAAATATAAATGAACAGGTATACGCCCAAAATGTCGCGGCCGAAATGTCGCGGGCCAAAATGTCGCGGCCAAAATGTCGCCGAGCCAAAATGTCGCGGGCTAAAATGTCGCGGGCAGAAATGTCGCCGGTCCAAAATGCCGCCGAGCCAAAATGTCACGGGCTAAAATGTCGCGGGCCAAAATGTCGCCGGTCCAAAATGTCGCCTGCCCAAAATGTCGCGGGCCAAAATGTCGCCGGTCAAAAATGTCGCCGATCAAAAATGTCGCCGGTCTAAAATGTCGCCGGTCCAAAATGTCGCCGGTCAAAAATGTCGCCCGTCCAAAATGTCGCAGGTCAAAAATGTCGCGGGCCAAAATGTCGCCAGTTCAAATGTCGTCAGACAAAAATGTAGAAGGTCCGATATTGATACAGTTAGTATCAAAAATTAAAATATATGAAAAGGCTTTATCACACCGAATTAGCAAAAAATTGCTAATTGCTGTTGATGAACGTGTGCGTTAACGATAGTATAGACTAAAATTTTTGAAAATACTAAAAAAAATTTACCCTTTCGGCTTGTAACTGTTTCGAGCGCTTTCCAAGAAACAAATAGTTTTCAAACAAGCGTACGTTATTTATTTACAATAGCTTATTTCACCGTAACTCGCTATCTACCAACTTAAAAACGAATAGATTAGCAGCCCAAGCCAAGTTTAATTGATATCGAAAGGAAAATTTGTGTGTTAAAAAAGAAGTTGAAGAACAGTGAAATGAATAAGACAGATATACAATGTTTGAAACTTTGTTTTTGTTCAAATTTCTTACATGATTGAAAGCAAGTCTATAATATTTAAATAATAGAGGTGTTTTTATTTTCTTTTTCATGAAATGTGTAAAAGAAAGTATTTGATCAGTGAAAAATTGTCAATTTGGAAGAATTTACACGTTCTGACATGCGCTGAATTCAATTTTACCGTTTATTTTTTTAAAGGAAAATTTGTAAGTGTATTTGCGTGACCCATTTTTGGGGGGCGACTCAACCACAAAACTTAGTGCGTGAATTAGAATGAAATTTGGTACATACATGTACCAACCAATATGTGATTCAGTGCTGATTGGTTTTTGCCGCTAGTTCTTCCAAGTTTTTACATGCAAGAATGTAATGGAACGTTTTCAGCATAGCGTGATTAATGTCTGAAGAAGGTTCAGACGAAATAAAATAAAAATTGGCCCATAGGAAGCCTTCAGAAGATACGCCACATCATCGAGGAAGCAGAGCAATTGAACTTCTTATTTTTCATTATTTGTGAGTGATGTATATCAAGAAGTAATGCAAGTATTCAGACAAAATTTTGTTTGTAGAATGGTCTTAAAGGGAGAGATGCTTATTCATTTCTGGCGTTAATCAGCTCAGATATGGTTCTGTACCTTCGTTACAATCAGTATATAAATGTGGAGTTGAATATAATACCATTTTTTCTCTTGACATTTCACCTCCCCTTCCACCACTCAGTTGTTACAAAGAAAGCACTAATTCCATGAACTAATTTGATTTCAAACGTCCCCAAACAACTCTTAAAGAAAATGTTCTATAAGTAAATTGCCGGCTACGCGGTGGTTAAACGGTATTCCGTTTTTGCAAAAAACAATGCCTTTACAGCAAATTTATTTGTTTAATTTCTTTGTGTGAAAAAAAAAGAAATAATCCTAAATATAGTTTAAAAAAACTAAAAAATACGCTTTTAGAGTAAATCAAATTTAAAAGAAGATTTTGAAAACTGTTGAATATCTGCTAAGTTTACATGCACTTATAATATGCATTTTGTGGACGATCGATGCCCAACTCAGAACTAATGTCAAATGCACTTATTATACATCAACATGCAATATAGTTTAGCCTTTAGTAATAATAATGGTATCAAACATATTACTTTTATACGTTTGTAAAGAACGTGAATTTTATTTTTGACTCAGAGTTACATACATACAAACGAACAAACAAAAGAAACTACTTGTGAAACTAGTAAAAGCGTATTAAAAAAGGAAGAAATTTAGCGTCCCTGGGCCCTAAGTACAGCCCTGAAAAAACTATGGCATTATTTTGGTACTGAAATAATTTAAGCTTTAGAAGAAATCAATTTAGTTACATTTTTGTTAATAACTTAAGCTAATTTTCTAAACTGCTACGTTTAAAAAAAGTTACTAAACAGGTGTATTTATCATATCGTGACAAGCTTATTAGTAAAATTGAGCTACATAATTAAGCTGCATTGAATTTGTGAATTACTGGAAACATTCAATCTGTACTATACACTTACGTCATTTTGGAACGGCGTTATTTTGGACCGGCGACATTTTTGACCGGCGACATTCTGGACCGGCGACATTTTAGACCGGCGACATTTTTGATCGGCGACATTTTGGCTCGACTACATTTTCGACCGGCGACATTTTGGCCCGGCAACATTTTTGACCGGCGACAGTTTTGACCGGCGACATTCTGGCCCGGCGACATTTTGACCACGCGACATTTTGGCCCGCGACATTTTGGGCAGGCGACATTTTGGACCGGCGACATTTTGGCCCGCGACATTTTAGCCCGCGACATTTTGGCTCGGCGACATTTTGGACCGGCGACATTTTTGCCCGCGACATTTTAGCCCGCGACATTTTGACTCGGCGACATTTTGGACCGGCGACATTGTTGCCCGCGACATTTTAGCCCGCGACATTTTGGCTCGGCGACATTTTGGCCGCGACATTTTGGCCCGCGACATTTCGGCCGCGACATTTTGACCCCAAACCAATAGGTCCCATTATTAGTTTCTATCCTAGTGACAACATTGGTGAGGTGAAAAAGTCCCATTATTAGTTTCTATCCTAGTGACAACATTGGTGAGGTGAAAACATCTTATGTACCTAATTTAGAAATTTTTTTGACTATAAACACTTTCTATTCTCTAACTATTGCCAAAATCATTTTTTTTATTTCACCCGTTGGCGATTGTTGGCTCAGATAAATATAAAAATCCTTAGAAGGCAATAAATTCCATACTTACTCCAGAGAAGCCTTGGTTCAAAATTTTCAATATGATCACAATCAATATTGTTGCTGCATGGCACCAAATTTTTGCAACAATGGGTTGAAAATTTAATCATTTAATGGGGGAAATGACATAAAATTAACTGTTTTCCATATTAACTTTTTTAAACTAAGCTTTTTAGAAATAAATTATAGCTTATCCTGCTCTCTGTTACTCTAGCTATCTACGGTGAAAAAATAGTTAAAATCAGTCCAGTAGTTTGGAAGATTACCCCGGTCATACGTTTTCAAAAGTAGTCTTTTATGTATATAGATTTTGTTTTTAATGATACATTAACCTTTGTTTCTTGCTCTTTCATTTCAATCAAAAAACTTAATTGAAGTATTCATTACTTTCTAAAACAATAGCTTCTGAATTCAGCGCCGCACTTAAGGGGTGAGTTTTTACTGTTCCAATCCCCTCCAAAATTTGAAACAATTCCGAAAATGGTTTGGATTGTACCTATTTTCCGAAAAAATATAATAACTATATTATTTATATATAAGGGAATGTGGGACAAAGTTAAATAGTTAAGTTAGCTGACCTATTTCAAAATGAACGCATTAGAAGTTCATTCTGAAAATTACTGTACATAAGGAATGAGTAATGTGTTTTGTAGTACAACTTGCGTTGAAGTATTATTTTTCATTTTTGGCAGTTATTTTGCACCTTCAAACAAGGTCGAAATTTTACACCTTAAAAAACCATGGGGCAAGTGAAAAACCCATTATTTTTACAATGAAAAATTTTCCATTCAATGATTAAGAGTAATGTTCATCAAATTTATGTGCAAATAAATAAATAAATGACTAATTATTGAAAAAATAAACGAATAAAAAATAAACAAATAAATGAACTCATTAATCTGTGAGAAAATCAACAAGAGAATAAAATAGAGAACGAATAAGACAATCAGTAAACGAATGAAAAAATCAGTGAATTAGAAAGTAAAAGAATGTAACTTAATAAGTTAAGAAATACGCACGTGATTTAAAAAATTAATGATAAGTAAACAAATGAAAAATTCACTTTGCCCCATCCACTTTGCCCTGCGTGCACTTGACAAATTATATTGAACATTTCAAATTTAAATGTGCTTAATATAAACTAAATAGGTGTTGCACTGGACACCAGTAGATCTCAATTAACACTTAAAAAGATATAAAAACTTTGTAATTTTATCAAAACAAAAAATATTTTTGAAAATCTACGAATATTACAATGAGTGTATCAAATTTTGAAAATAACTTATATATTTTTTTTCGTTGATCTTCAGATCTATCTATTTGTTAACAGGAATTAACTGTATGTCTAAAAAGTTTGCTAAAATATTGATAGATAGGTGGCGCTCCAAACTGTGAAAATATTTCACCATTTCACTTTGCCCCGCTATTTCACTTCGCCCCATATTCCCCTATATATTTTTTCAATTTCATTTGAAAAATGAAATCATTACTGAAACATTGTACAAGTTCAGCGCTTTATCTGCATTTTTTTAATGTAGTTATTGTGAGCAGCCTTTCTTACAAAACAATTTCAGCGTTTTCCATCAAACTTTGAATGCCACAAATAAAACCACCAAAGCTCTTTAAATTTGAACGTGTCTGTTTTGTCCATTTTCTGACAAATATAACGCACACCCTTTCTTCTCGTTTGGGGGCCCTTCCTAGTTTGGGGGCCCTCAGCGATCACTGACTAACTGACCTAGACAGTCCGGGCCTATCATGTCATATTTGCATTTAGGTCACCAACTGCATACGATATCCCTTCTAAGTACCAAGTCACCAAAATGACTGATCTCCAGGAGTATGAGGTATCGATTAAAATAATCCGATGCACAAAAAGTACAGTGAACTCTCACTTATACACCGCCTCATTTATGCGCCTTTTTCACTTATACGACGATTTTCAGTGGTCGCGTCACATTCCATAGTAAAATAATGATCATTTCATTCGTTTATGCGTCACTCTAAAGATAAATATTTCACTTATGCGCCGAATTTTTCGAAAAATGTAAGCAATTTAATTTAGTTTCTTAAAAAATGAGTATGTTTCTTCACTTTCCTCTTTAATCTTTCGCTTTTATTGCTCACGGAAGGATTTTTTCCACATGAACTAGAGTTCGGAGAGGGACAATTGTCTATTATGGATCGTTTGAAAAGGACTAGTTTATGATTACGTATGCTACAATTTTTGTTTTCACCTTATCATTGTAGTTAGGTTACAGTTAGTTGCCAAACCATAGTTATATGACCATTTTCAATAGAAACAATCTTATTCATGCTCTCATTAGAACTTGGGTTGCATTTTAGACTTTTAAACAGGCTTGTTCACTTATGCGTCTCTCTCACTTATGCGCCTTTTTTTGTTGAGCCCTTGAGCCGGCGCATAAGTGAGAGTGCACTGTATCATTATGTTATGCGATGTTTACTTTCTCCGAAAATACAGTATTAGTAAATGTAGCAGTGCTCTCTAAAAGAGTCAAAAAAAAAAAAAAAATCAAAATTTGAAAAGAACGCTAGGAAATACGTAAAGAGTTAAGAAAAAATATACCTCTCAATATGAGATGATATTATGTTTTTCCTCGGTTGCCAGAAAAGTAATGCATCGTGAAGAAATACCTGATACGGTACCATTTCAGTCAACTCGGAGCTATCCGAATCGTCAACTCTATTTAAAAGTGCATTTGTAAGAAAAAATGTAAGCAACGAAAACAAGCAAATCTGAGGATGTGTATATGTAAGATCGCAGTACGCGTAATTTGATATTCGAACAAAGGCGGGGTAGGAAAAACGGCAAAAGGAGAAGAGAACAAAAAAGAGGGAGAGCGTGAAAAAGTAGAGCTCTTACGAAAGAAGGTATTTGATTACAGTGAAATGTTCTCTTTAGATTATTTTCTTAATACAGTGAACTCTCACTTATACGCCGGCCCAAGGGACCAACAGAAAAAGGCGCATAAGTGAGAAAAACGTATAAGTGAACAAGCCTATTTAAAGGACTAAAACACAGCATAGTTTCGAATGAGAGAATAAATAAGAATGTTTCTATAGAAAAGGGATATATTACTACGGTTTGGCAATTACTGTAACGTAGCTACAACGATAAAGAGAAAACAAAAATTGTAGCATACCTAATTTCAAACTGCTCCGTTTAAAATGATCCATAATAGATAATTGTCCCTCTCGGAACTCTAGTTCATGCGGAAAAAATGGATTCCGTGAGCAATAAAGGCGAAATATTAAAGAGGAAAGTAAAGAAAAATGCTTTTTTTTTTTAAGAAAATAAATAAATTTTCATACATTAAGGGAAAATTCGGCGCATAAGTGAAATATTTATCTTTCGAGTGACGCATAAACGAACGATACTATCATTATTTTGCTATGGAATGTGCTGGGACCATTAAAAATCGTCGTATAAGTGAAAAAGGCGCATAAATGAGGCGACGTATAAGCGAGAGTTCACTGTATTTCCATTGAAAGTATTTATTTATTTTTTTTAAAGAGTAGGATTTATTGGGGTCCCGTGTTCTTGATAAGAAAAATATTCTCCGTTTTTTATTAAAATACTGACAAAACATTTCTAAACTTCGATTATGACATGGAATGATTTTTTTTTTTTAATTCTTATGAGTCACTTGATGAATATTCAACCGCTGGAGCCAATTTATATGTCTTACATCTTTAAACGAGCAATTCTTGTATGTATTTTGGATCTTGAAAACGGTTCTAACGATTTTGATAAAATTTTGTTTTTGGATAAAGTTTTGGTTTTTGAGTTCATCTACATCGGCGTTTTTTCTGTAAAAACGCGAGTCTTTACAAAAAAAACCCGTTTTTTGTGCCTTCATTAAGAGTTTGAAAAGTTTCCTTTCGCCATTTTGATACGCTTTTATTAGTTTCACTTGTGAGAATGTCTGTATGTAACTCTGAATAAAAGATAAAACTCACGTTCTTTACAAATATAAAAGTAATATATTTAATACTAGTGTTGCAACTAAAGGCTAAACTATATTATTACACGTTGATGTGTTCAAGTGCTTCAGTTTTTATGTAACTCTGAATAAAAGATAAAATTCACGTTCTTTGCAAATATAAAAATATTATATTTAGTACTATTATTAATATTAAAGGTTAAAATACATTATATTAACTATGTTACTATATTACATGTTGATGCATTATAAGTGCATCTAAAAGGATATTTTTTAGTTTTTTAAAACTAATTTAAAGATTATTCTTTATGATTACTATTATTGTTACTGTTTCATAGCAACCGCGTTTTATTATAACAATGAGTTTTATATTTAATCACATCAGCGTTAGTTTAAATTTTTATGGCATTTGGCTAACGAGTTTTGGCGACGTTGGAATTATTATTGTTTTGAAATTTAAAGAGATCGATCAAAATAACGTTATTGTGATGTGATTTTAACGGTGCGGATCGTTTAAATAAGGTAGTGTTTTTTCTTTAAATTACGGCTGTTTTAAATGCTTAATTGCAACCAAGGGCGAAAAATGCTTTCCAAGTTTATCTGATGTACTTCGAAACTTTACAAACAACACGATTTTACAAACCTTTTTTTAACCGAGCGGGCTCGGTCGCCAGGTACTATACATAAATACATAAATGACTACTTCTGTATGTATGTCCAGGGTGATTTTCAAAACTACTGAGCCGATTTTAATTATTTTTCCGCCGTATATAGCTACATTAGAAGGAATCAGGATAGGCTATAATTCATTTCTAAAAAACTTTGTTTAAAAAGGTTATTACTATACATGTATAGAAAACACAGTAAATTTCATGTATTTTCCCCGTTAAATTATTGAATTCTGTACCCATTGTTGCAAAAATTTTCTGACTTTCAACAAAAATATTAACAGTAATCACAATAAAAATTTTGAACCAAGGCTTCACTGGAGTAAGTATGAAATTTTTTTGCTTTCTTACGATTGCTATATTCATTCATGCCAATAAACGCTAACGGGGATAACTGAAAACAGAATTCACTTTGGTCACAGTTAGAAAATAGAAAGCGCTTATAGTCAGAAAATCTTATCTTATATCTTTAAACGAGCAATTCTTGTATATATATATATATATACTAACAGTACCCACACGGCGATGCCCGTGCATTTAAATGGGAAGGAAGTCCACTGAATAAATTTAAATTCACTCCAACCCTCTGAAGTAAACTTATAGTTGAAGCGGTATAGTAATTGATCACTTTAGCGACATCGTATTTGTATGCTTAAATAAAAAATAAATGAAATATTTCTGCAAAAATAAAAAATACTTCATATGATAACATATTAATGCATTTTACTACTCATACTGTCGGAAAACACTTTTTCAAATATGTTATTAGAAAAAAGTCAAGGCAAAAACAAAAATGTCAAATTGATAGTAATTGGCCACCTTATCATAGTTATTGGCTATGAAACCATACAGTTATTGGCCATGTAAACATTGAATGTTATACTGGATCATTCATATTTATATGAAAATATTATACCTTTACATGAATGTGGTATACCATTAAATGAAGGTATTATACCGTTAATTGAATATATTTTCCAATTATAACATTATAGCATTCAAAATCTTTCTCCATCTTTCCCTTTTCTATCTTTTGACTTCTCTTAATTTGTTTTAGTCTTCTTTAAAGCATTTTCTTTCTGTACGGCTGCTTGTCCATTCCGTTTTCTTTTCTTTTTTTTTTTTTTTTCACTCTTTTTGCTGCTTTTCTTTTTCATTGTTTTCAATAGCTGCTCTATAACTCTCAGAAATTATAAAGAATGTTTTTTTGCCTATCCTATTAAGAAATGTTCTCCTACTTTTTGGCGCATTTTGTTGGTAATCATCGATAAATTTGCTACAATGAGTTGTTTTGTTTGAAGTAGATGGCGTATACAAATTTATACGAGTTTTCAGAGGAGTTATCACAATTGCTGCTGCTGTGACATTATCTTCATTCGTCAGATTTGCATTTGTTGTACTTGCAGTCAGTTTTTCGCCTTTTAGAGACATGAGCTTATTTAACACATTAAACTCTTCATCTGATTGTTCTGTTGCTAAACATTTAGAGTTATCATTAGCGTTCTCATTATAGGGGCCAATTACTATATTTTTTTAAAAATAGTGTGAGAGTTATTGGCCACAACAAAACTTTAATGTTTAAGAATATATTCTCATATTATACCTCAAATTCACTTATTATGCATCACAAGTATAAATCTCATAGTATTTTAAAAGCAGTAAATGCATCGAGTTCTTTTAAAATGTCGCATAACAAATTCTAGTCTTACCGTTTTCTCCACAACCTTTTAAACTAAACTAAAAAACCTTTTAAATTTTAAAACAATTCTCCAAATAAATCAAAAAGACATTATGTTAAGTAAGTAATAGGAGATATACTCAAATTTAGTCAATTTTCAAGGCTTAAATCTATATTTTCATTTAAATCACTGAAGAAAAAGCAGCTTGTATGGAAAATAAATCTAGTGTTTCAGTTTTGCGTACAGAATGAAGCCTTGAAAATTGGCTAAATTTGATTAATTAATTTCTCCTGTTGTAATTAACGAAAAGAAACGTGCTAAAAGTTTTCTTTTTCAGAAAAGACCCGTTCCAGCGATGTTTTGGGGTGCGGGAAGTACCCCCCCTCTCCCTCAGTTATGGCGGATACACCAAAAATGAGACTAATTAATTAATTTAAAAATAACTAATTCAAAATTTAGAATTTGGCCTTCGACATGCAAATTTGTGTGCCAAGTTTCAGGTCTGTAGGTGCTGTGGGGGCTTCTGGCCAGCGGTTACGAACGTACTAACAAACAAAGCCCGTCGTCTTTACAAAGAGAGATATTTCGGATCTCGAAAACGGCTCTAACGATTTTGATAAAATTTTGCATTTAGATAAAGTTTTGGTTTTTGAGTTCATCTTCATCATCGTTTTTTTTTTTTTGTAAAAACGCGACTTTTCACTAAAACCCCCGTTTTTTGTTCCTTCATTAAAAGATTGAGAAGCTTTCTATCGCCATTTTCTTTATTCTTACTATTATTGTTACTGTTTCATAGCAACCGCGTTTTATTTTAACAATGGATTTCATATTTAATCACACTAGCGGGTGACCGATTTCTGCTCGGGGAAAACAGGTATCGAAGCTAACTCGAAGATTTAAATTTTCAATTGTGATTTATCAAAACAATACATGCCATAAAAAAAATTTGTAAAACCATTTGGGAAAAGATAACCGGTTAAAGTGCACCATTGTAAACTATTCTCAACAAAGTTAGAGTTTGGAAAGGGAACTATTCTATACAAAGATTAAGTTTGAAAAGTCATACGAAATAAAATGTAATTAATAATAAAAAAAACTATACAATTAAAGAAATTGTACAAAGTGAGCAGTGTAAAGTTTGAAGGGTGTTGAAGTTCAATATTCTTGACAAATTTATTTAGAAAAACCAAACCTTGTGATTCCTCGTGGCCAAAAACCCCAGACCCCCAAGTTTACCGGAGTTAATTAATTCTGGGGCGATTTTCGACTTGGCAACCATTCCTCGTATTACCCCTAACTTGTACCAGGGGACCGAGACCGCTCGGTTAAAAAAAAAAAGAGGTTTGTAAACTCGTGTTTTTTTCTAAAGTGCGAAGTACTTATTTAGATAAACTTGAAAAGCATTTTTAACCCTACACTGCATGATTTTTTATTTTTCGTAGAAAAAAATATATGTGTTTGTCAATGTAATAAGAAAACATGGAAAAATATTAAAAAAAATTTAACTCTAAATTTTCACCCCTTTCTAATTAAAAATAGTTTTGTTGCCAAATGGCTACACCATGCATTCAACAGATAAAAATGATTGTAAATGATAGTCTTGAAATTAGTTCTTTTTTGTAAAAAAATAGAGGAATTGAACATTTGGTGCACTGTACTCTTGTAATCCTTTACATTTTGACATTTTACATTATTTTTTATATGTACTTGTACTTTCGGATGATCAATTCTGTCAAATCTGATGTCTTTTGGAGGCTCTCTCGCGCAAGCTTTCTTTCTGTTCTCTTTTTTTTTTGGTTTGTAACTCTAGTTCCTCTGTAGCTAATGGTCTCTTTTTAATACTCTTTTATTAATTTCACATGCGGGTTTGTTTGTATGTATGTATGTATGTATGTAACTCTGAATAAAAGATAAAATTTACGTTCTTTGCAAATATAAAAGTAATATATTTAATATTATTTTTAATACTAAAGGCTAAACTGTATTTCATATTGATGTATTATAAGTACATGTAAATTTAAGTGCGGATATTCAGTAGTTTTGAAAATCAGAGGAAAACCCGTGATGATCACAGCGCATTCCAATGTAAAAGCGTATTTTTTAGTTTTTTTTTTCAAAACTATATTTTAAAATTATTAATGACTTTACTTGTCCGTGTAAGCACAACGTTTGTTCTAACTGAAATCTAAAATGAACACGTTTTAAAGGCTTTTCCCTATTGATTTTTTGTTTGTTCACTCTGTTGAACATCAACTAAGCATTGATAATTGCGAGGTCTTATAAACGGTAGAGCAGCCGAAAGTACCACTTTTGGGTCCGCATGAATATATTATACCTTCCAAAAAGAGAAAGAAGCTAGCGCGAAACATAAACAAAGCACATACTTCATGAACTATAGAGGTGAATCGAAGTGTTCTCTGGATGCTTACTGCATGATGTTGCCAAATGGCTACAGATGTGTATTATGTCCTAGATTTTTTCCAAATAATTATTTTGATGTAAAACGCATCTTAAACGAAAGATAAATGTTTATTTTATTCATGTTATTTTTTTAAAAGACGAAGAAAAATATTTCATTGTAAAAAATAATTTCAAAACATGGTAGTTTGGGTGATTTTAAAAGCTATCCATATGGATTCATTTAAGAGCATGTAACAGACCAGTGCTGCCATGTATGGAGGATAAATGGTGATAATTGCTTTAAATATACCCAATACTTGCTTTTTATGCATTGAGTTGCCTTATGACTACATTCTGCTATTCATAAGGAGGACAAATTGTCCATGTAGCCAATTGGCAACACCATGCAGTGTAGGGTTAAGCGTTTGGTTGCAATTACGCATTCAAAACAGCCGTAATTTATTTTAAAAAACAAAACCCTATTTAATCCATGCTCACCGTAAAATCACACCTAATTTGGCGCCGAAGGCGCGGGAGGATTTGATGCGAATGGATGCAGAGTCTCTGTTCTCCAGTACGCATTTGGTTCCAGTTGGTTTTGACTTTCACTTCACTTCACACTCCAGTCCCCCCCCCCCCCGTACATACCACAACTCGCTTTTTAACCGGGATGTTGCCCTGAAGAGCGCTCTGTTCATTTTTAACCATTCCCAAGGGCCGAGTAAACCCTTGGGCGAGCACACCCCAGAGGTTTCGTTTCACTTGGAGGATTTTGTGACCACGAACATGTTTAACGTCCCCCAGCAACCATTAATGAACACGGTGGATCTTTGATCGGCGGCTAAATGATCGACCCGAGACCCTCGGTTACGAGTCCGACGACTAACCGATTGGACAACCGCGGCCTCAGGCCCCTATATAGACGAGCCGACGCATCAAGATTACCACTTAGGATCCAGCGCGTGTGTGAGGATTGTCTTTTCTGGCCAGTTATCGCTTTTGGTAACTTTTTACGTAAATTAACAAAGCTTGGCAATGTCCCGAAACTTTGCTCTGGTAACCCTAATTCCTCAACAATGAAAAATGAAAGTGAAAGTTAATAATTTGGATCCAAAGTGGTGAAACTTAAGCTTGATGCGTCGGCCTGTCTATATAGCGGCTCTACCGCTGCCCATACCCAATTCTAACTTTATTTTGATCGATCTCTTTTAAATTTCAAAAACAATAACAATTCTAACATGTTGCCAAAAATTATTTGCCAAATACCATAAAAATATAAATTTACGCTGGTGTGATTAAATATGAAATCCATTGTTAACACGTGATTGCTATGAAACAGTAACAATAAGAGTGATCATAAAGAAAATGGCGTAGTAAGAAATCTTCTCAAACTTTTAAAGAATCCCATCTGTAACTCCGAACTGTTCGACCGTAGCGCTTCAAAACCGGCGCCAATCGATTCCTCGTGGACAAAAACCCCAGACCCCCAAGTTTACCGGAGTTTATTAATTCTGGGGCGATTTTCGACTTGGTAACCATCTCTCGTATTATAGTATAGGATCAGCGTAAATTTAAATTTTTATGGTATTTGGCAAACGAGTTTTGGTAACGTTAGAATTGTTAAAGAGATCGATCAAATTAGAGCCGCTGTATAGACTGGTCGAGGCATCAAGCTTGAGTTGGACCACTTTGGATCAATTCATTAACTTTCAAAATTTTTCATTGTTTCCGAGCTAGTGTTACCAGAGTAAAGTTTCTGGCATTGCCAAGCTTTGCCAAATGCGCCAAATGCACGTGCCGCTAATCATTGCTCATTTTAAAAACAACAAAACGCGATACTTGCCAGAAAATACAACCATTCATCAACCCGTCGAAAAAACACAACACGCGCTGGATCCAAAGAGGTGAAACTTAATCTTGATGCGTCGTCTCGTCTATATAGGGACCTTAGATCAAATTAGAGTTATTGTGGCGTGATTTTATGTTGCGCATCGTTTAAATAAGGTTGTGATGATGATGTCTTGTTAAAATACGGTTTTTTTTTAAAATAAATTACGGCTGTTGAAAATGCGTAATTGCAACCAAGGGCATAAAAATGCTTTTCAAGTTCATCTAAATAAGTACTTTGAACTTTAAAAAAAAACACGATTTTACAAACCTTTTTTTTTTTTTTTTTTGAACCAAGCTGGGCTCGGTCGCCAGGTACTAATTTAATTATAGTTTAAAAACTAAAAAATACGTTTTTTGAGAGTCTTTGTTTCACAAATATAAAAGTAGTATACATAACACTATCATTGATACTAAAGGTTAACCCATTATTTCATGATACTTTAACTAATTTCCAAAAGTTTACATGCACTTATACAACACATGTAATATGTTTTAGCCTTTAGAATAAATTATAACATTAAATATATTACTTTTATAATTGTGAAGAAAAAACTCTCTCAGAGAGTATTTTTTAGTCATTTAAAACAATAGTTAAATTATTCATACAAAATTCAACACAGTGGAATCTCTGATTTTCAAAACTACTGAATATCCGCTAAGTTTACATGCACTTATAATACATCAACACATGTAATATAATTTAGCCTTTAGTATTAATACTAGCATTACATATATTAATTTTATATTTGCAAATAACTTCTGCTAGCTAGCAAGCTAAATACGAATCGCATCGCAGGTCTTTCTTCAGTGAAAGCTACGGCGACGTACTTCTGGCTGGTTCCTGTGTAAAATGATACCCAGAATCCAAACGTGGCTCCCTTTCCCACCTTCACCCACCACTTTTTGCCGAAAGCCCCCCCCCCCCCCACGATTTAGCCATAAAAGTAAAAAAAAAACAGGGGGAGGGGGCTTCCGACAAAAAAAAAATACGGAAGAGGGGGGAAAGGGGGGCTATAGTTGGATTCTGGAAATCATTCTAAATAAGATCTAGCCAAAATAATGTCGTTTTTACTGAAGAACTGAGATGCGAATCGTATTTAGCTTGTGACAGTCATATGAAACCATTTGAAATCCAAGATCTGTAGTAAAGAATACGTAATAATATCAATTGTCCCTCCCGTGAAACAATTCTAGATCCGCCCTTGATAATTTAAAACATTTTAATTCATTACATAAGGTGTCATGTAATACAAGTACAATTTGTATTTTTGCAAATTCTTTTATAAATAAAAGAGTATAGGGGAGACTGGGGACGGTTGTGACGCGGGGCGGTTGTGACAGTCGTCATATTAGCTAAACCATAATTAATATCTGGTTGAAGCAAAGAGAGAGAGTATCAGCCTGTTTGTCTGAATGTGTGTCAAAGCATTGCGGTAGCCATCGAGCAACATTAACGCTAGCAGAGGGGTTGGTTACTTTTTAACAGTCAAAAGTAAGTTTTTTTGTTCGATGTCTTTTAGTAATTCCTGTTGAATGGGTACAGATAGAGAAATGAAAATTTTCTCCCCGTTAGTAGTGAACCTTAATAGTGAAATAGCAGTGATTACTTTTTATGTAGGCTATTTTGTATTGCCATGGCGATTGCTGTTTTCAAAAGTAGTGGGTTGGGGTCGGTTGTGACAAATTGCGTGGGGACGGTTGTGACACGAGTAAAACATGTTTTTATCATATTTGATGCCCATAATACGCTTGGAGAAGGCAGAAATAGGGCAGTGTGACCTAATGAAATATAAAGAAGCTTATAAAGAAGTGAAACTTTTTTTTTTCTTTCGGACAGCTTTGGAAATGCAACGTTAATCGTAAGTCTTTGCTACGAAACATTCATTCGTAAACGCGATGGAGCCGGCCGGCGCTGTCACAATGAAAACAACGTGTGCATAGGTTATATTGCTCATAATAAAGTGCTTTTGAGCTTACATATACTCTGAAAGCAGATATGAGAGTAAAATGGCTACTGAGAAATGGTTCCGTTCATTTATGAATAGAAATATTTCACGTCTGTTCGTGTAGCTCATGCAACTAGCCTTTCAAGAGTAACAAGCTTCAATAAAACAAATAAATGTGGAATGTTTCTTTGATACTTGAGATTTGTTATGAACAGACATGGTTATGACCCACAAGCTGTGCATAATGTTGCCAAAATAGACGTTACGAAATTCCAAAAACCTGATATTTTTGTAAAACTTGGTATAAGGCTACTTCAACTGAACGAGACACATTGGGAAATGTTAAACTTTCCCAGATGAAGGTTATGTTGAATTACGTTTAATATTACTTGAAATTAAAAGTGATCTAGACTGTTTTTCTGTATTTTTGAACTCGTCACAACCGACCCCAAGCACTGGCACAACCGCCCCTGGGGTGGGGTCGGTTGTGACATTTTTTCCTTTTTTGTTTAATTTGGTCCTGTGAGTTAACTATTGTACTTAGGGAGAAAATTTTAGTGTTTATAAGCAGGCAAATAAACACTTTAACATAAAAACAACTTTAAACCAGCTCACAGGCATTGCTAAGGGATCTATGGGGGAGCAAATGAAAATTGTCACAACCGTACCCAGTCTCCCCTATTTTAAGGTGATATAAATACGAAAAAAAAAAGAAAAGAAAAAAAAAGAAGAGAGAGAACGAAAAGATGAAGTCTCGAATTCTAAAACTAGCACATCGCTGAAATAGTTGTTTTGGAAGCGAAGTGTTTCTTTCGGAAGAAGATACTTTTCATTCAGTGGCCATCAAAAGACATCGTCGTAAACACACCTTATTCTTGTCAAGTACCTATCTGCTGGGCATTCAAAAGTCCAATTCGCTGGACAATCGCGAATTCCTTTTATATTCCGACGGGGAAAAAGAAAGAGCACTGCAGGAAAAACAATTTTTGCCTCTATTTTTCTCTCCACGCTACGGAGTGCATGGCAGGCGGCAGACCTCCACGGGAGACAGGTTTTAATCTATATGTATATGTATTTCTTCTGTAAATTGTGACAGGCGCAGAAATCACTCAATATCTATAAAAATTCTCAGACATGTCGATGAAAGTATGAGAATTTGAGAAAAAAAATACTTGAAATTTATATAATGTCATTTTATATAATAAAAAATGAATGAAACACGACAATCATTTTTTTTTTACTGGTGCAAAACATGAGTTTACTTAAGTGGATTTTTCATAAAGAGGCGGAGGTCCTATGCAATAATGGAAGCATTCGATATAAACCTGAAAGTGTGTTCTGTCATTGCAAAGAATAAAATTAGTGTTGTTTTTCGTTTTCCTGTTGTTATAACGCAATATACACATCAATACAAAAACTTTTGAAAAGCTGTTCCAGTCATTTTCCTAACTTAAACTAAAATATGTTACACTTATAATAAATCACAGGGACGTCATTTCAAGTATTTCCAGGGGGGGGGGTTCAAAGAGGGAAAACTCAATGCAATTTCGTCGGAAATCAGCAAAAACCACGCCCACTTGTATGTAAATACATTGATTTCTCAAAGTCGGAGGGGGGGGATTGACCCCCCTGCCCCCCTAAATGACGGGCCTGCTTAAACATGCTTTTTTATCTTCTAAACGTATTATATTTAGTTTTAAATGCTTATAATTGTGGTGAATGGGTGGAGAAGATATAGTGTAGTAAAATTTTATAAGAAAGAATAATAGTGAAAAATATGACTTTCCTGTCATTTTCGGACAGTATTTCAATTGTATTAACGCAAATGTTGCTTGATATTTTAACGCGTGACCTTCCTCGACTTTGAGCATGCGTCAGGTCTCTTCTGATTTCATCAAAATAAGAGTGATAGTGACAATAGAGATAACGACTGGGAGGGGATTTTCTATACTTTCTTTTTGTTTTCCGAGGGGCCCTTCCTTATCGGTTTAGGAAAATAAAATATCAGACTAATCAGAAATGTTTTCATGGTGCATTTACTATTTAAGTTGTCACCCCCTTTCAAAGCAGAACCGTTCAATGGTGCTAGTCACTGCTTTTAAGTTTGGATAGTACTCCTTATTGAAGTTATGTGGTCATGAAATATTCGAAATAATTATTTTACACGTACCCAATGTTGTCAAGAAAATAGTAACGTCTTCTAGAGTTTTGTATTACTGGTGGATTGACGTAGTCATTTCATCTAACGTCTTACCCTATCTTGACTGTAGAAAAGATATTAGTATCTTCTTTTGTAAAAGATACTCTTACGTTAAGTACAGCATTCTCACTTACTTGGAAAGATTTCGTTATTTCTCTTTTCTTTTACGCACCAGGAGCAAATTTCAAACTCTGTATTGGTTCTTCATAGGATGTTGAAATTTTAAGTTTATTTTTTATGAATGCTATAAGTCTTGAAGCTAGACTATCTTTTACATGAGAGAAGTCTAATATCTGTACTTTATTTTCCTAAATCCGATAAAGAAGGAACCTACGGAACACAAAAACAAAGCACAGAAAATCCCCTCACATTCGTTATCTTTATTACCTCTATCACTCTTATTTTGTTAAAATCAAAAGAGACCTGACGCCTGCGCAAATTCGAGGAAGGTCACGCGTAAAAACATCAAACAGCTTGTGCGTTAATACATTTGAAAGACTGTCCGATTAGGACCGGAAACGCACATTTTCCGGAATTATTTTTTCTCATAAAATTTTACTACACTATCTCTTCCCCATCCATTCACCACAATTATAAACATTTAAAACTAAATATAATACGTTCAGAAAATAAAAAATATTTTAAGTATAAAATATTTTAGTTTAAGTTAGGAAAATGACTAGAACAGTGTTTCAAAATTTTTTGTATTGATATGCGTACATTGTTTAATAACAACAAGAAAACGAAAAACAACACTAATTTTATTCTTTGCAATGACAGAACACACTTTCAGGTTTATTTTGAATGTTTCCATTATTGAATAATACTTATACATGTAGATTAGGCTTAGCAGTTGAAAGAAAATGCATTTTTTTGAAAAGTTTGACGACCTGTAAAACAAAAACTGGATCACATGCGGACAAAGGAATTCATATGGTTACTTACCACCATAGAAATATTAAGTACACCAAATGTTATCAAAATCGGAGGACATGAGGGACATGGCAGGGTGAACTGACGTGGAATGACCCGTATGTTTTTTTTTTTTTTTTTACTGTAGTGAGAGGAAGCACTTTTTATTTTTCAGTGCTTCTCCAAAAACTATTTCTATATCCTCTCATGGAATGGTAATATAAATCAGCAGAAATCAAAAGGAAAAATAATATTTCCTTCTTTAATATATCTTTTTATATTTAACCGAAAAGGGGGGTGGGGTAAGATGATGAAGGGGAGAAACTACTCGAGTTAATACCGATGCATCCTTTACAATTTGTCGACTGGATCAAATAAAAAAAAGTCCCCTACAGTACATTATACTCGGTTGCTTTAAAAGAATCGTATCAAGTTTAGAAATTTTGCGTCGTCTCATGGAAACCGTACAAAAGAAAACAGCTCGTCTTTTTTATGCACCGCTGTTGAGGCATTTCGTTTATTTTATGTTTGTGGAATTTGGTTTCTGCTTTTGTTTGTATCCTCATGCCTCAGTTATTTCTCAACGTTTTCTAACAAATCTAGTTATGTATAAATAAAGCAAAGTTTTCTAAGAAAAAGTCGTGCTTTATAAGCATTGATTTTGCTATCGAATAATAGTCAGGGGTCATAGCAGGAAAGAAAATATATGTAGGAGTTTCAAGGAAAAAATATAGGAGTTTCAAGGAAAATAAACAAGATCTGTAGTGACTTATATCGGAATATCGAGATATAGAATACTAATATGTTTCGAAACACGTTTAAAAAAAAGCACCATTCTCAGTAGGATTCTACATTGCATAAAATTAAAGTCACGTGAAGAGTAACAGATGTGAGAACGTAGGAATTTCCACACATAGAGAAAATAGTGAAATTTATATTTTCCCTTAATGTGTAGGTATATCTATGTGGGCAATAGTCAATACATGTGTTTATATATATATATATATATATATATATATATATATATATATATATATATATATATATATATATATATATATATATATATATATATATATATATATATATATATATATATATATATATATATATATATATATATATATAAACATCTCACTCCACTTTTCCCTACCCTAGGGGGGTCCCCCTGATGAAGGCCCCAGGGTCTTTTGGGAATTTTATCTTTACTTCCGTTTTTAACAGGTTTTTCGCAAGGTCTTATACTTCTAATTAAAAATATGTCTGCTACCAGTTTCAAAGAGTTGCCATAGGCGCCTTTTGACCTGTGTGGTGAAGTTTATCTTTCTGTTCTATATGATTCTTCAACTACTTTGTTTATGTTAATATATATATATATATATATATATATATATATATATATATATATATATATATATATATATATATATATATATATATATATATATATATATATATATATATATATATATATACATATATAAAGAATTAACAGATTACTTCTATCTTTAAATATCAAAATATTAAAAAAAAAACATTTCTTACTGCATTTTCTAAGAAAAGCATTGCACACTTTAACGCACAGAAAATTTATTTTTTATTTCTTTCAAATTTTTCTAGAGGAAAAACTTTAACCTGTAACCGAAATCTAAGATTATATGAAGACAAAGTTAAAAATTTTTAAAAACTTTACGGCGGTCATCTTCAAGTTAGCATGTTATACTATTAAAATTACACAAACTAAATTCATAAAAATAAAAAAGCATTTATTGATACATTAAAAATAAGTTAAAAGTTACGCATGTAACATCATCTATTATCACAAAAAGGCTAAACAGAAGTTTAGTACATATGCCAACATTACAGATGTCAAAATACTATTTTTTATTATGAGGAGGAAAGTAGTTTTTGCATTTTTGGGCAGCATCTAACATCTGATGAAAAAAATATAGGAGTTTAAAATAAAATATAGGAGTAAGTAAGAAATATAGGAGATACTGGACTACTATGAGGCCTGAATAGTTTAGACACAAAGCAATTTTAATCGTTTGCATTCATCCATTTTTGAAAAAGCTAAGTGAGGAAACAGTCCATAGCGTGTAACTATGACAACCATCAGGGGAAAAGTGCGGAAAGTGGTAAATTAATTTTACTTTGAGACGGTCATACAGGGAGGAGGTAAAGGAGAAAAGAAAGATTGAGAATCCGGAACTATTTTCCGATTATCTTCAAAATTCTCGGACACAAAAGGCTTCAGAATCTCCAGTACCAGAGAGAAACCCACCGTATGCGTCTCTGTCTTTATCCCACAACAAATTCACGTCGCTCGGTTTTCTTGGTATTGGGAGTCACAGACGGCAACCCCTTGTCCAATAGGGTGGAGCGAAAAACAAAAATTTTGGAATTTTATTCTGTAATACCCGGGAAAAGCTGTGCATGTGTAAGTACAATACACATGTAATATATTATCAAGTTTGAACAACTCCTTTAGGGTCCTACCAGGGCTTGAATTTGTCTAAAAATACGAAAAAATGTCAATTTTCTAAATTTTTTTGGAAAATATAAATATATACCATTTTTTTCCTAATACCATTAAAATGCTTCCTTTTAACACTCTTTTCATGCATCTTCAAAATTATTTACATTCTATTCAGTATTAAGTTCGTACATAAACCGTAATGTTCCGTGAAATCAACCAAAAATTGACTTTTTTTGCCTTTTTTTTGCACATAGCAACAATTCTTCTTTTGTGATCCAGATACTGTTTTTTTTTGCAATGAATGGGCAAAATGCAGCTTTTATTTGTAAATGCAATTATATTTCGTTACATTAACAGCCCAGAACGCACTACAAGGAGGTAGCTGCATTTCGGGTATCCTTCTGCATTTCCCATCCACCCAGCTACTGTTGTTTACACATTTTCAACACATTTATACGGATGCAATTTCTTTCTGATATTAAACAGGTTTCTCTTTTTGAATCAAAGTTTGAAGTTAGACTAAAGACTCAGTTTTGGCATTGATGATTGCGAGCCATAAAGTTTTTCATTTAGATTCATATCTTGTCTTTTCCTTCAGTAGCAGTCTACCGTCTCACTAACCAGTTTTAAACCCTTAAAACAGTCGGAGTGTAGAAGAGGTATACTTAATGAGTCACGGATAAAGTGCAACTTATTTTTGAAAAGTTAACTTATTAACGTTGCAAGAACTCGGTGGAAGATATCGAAGCTTTAAAAACGGATTTAAAAAACGAGTAAAAGTACTTGATGGACACTGTCAATTATAATACAGAAAGAAAAAAGTGACTCTGATCTCACTATCAAAAATCGGAGACCTTTTAGTCATTAGCGTTCATTAATTCGAGCTAACAGAGTTATGAATCTGTTAATTTTCAAGATGAATTTCTAATGAGATGAAGATACTCGTCAGTTATATCTTAAAATAATATCATGGTTCAAGAAATTAGAAATTTAAAAAAAAAAAGAAAGAACATATCCATGAAATATGGAATTGTATGTATAATGAAAGTTACGCAATCTATAATTCATTTAATTTATGATCTTCTCTTCTTCGTGGATCCGCTGATTCGAAGAAATGCCTGCTTTGTTAATTTTGAGAACTTGTAATTGGCCATGGCAGTGGACGATAGTCAAACCAAAGACAACTCTAAAGGAGTTGGGTTACGGAAAGGCATACAACATCAGAAAACACTTTGATAACTAATTGAGAACTTTTATGACCAATAAGTTTTGAAAGTCCAAACTATGAGATTTTTTTAATTGACATCATTAATGAGAGGAAAGTAAACACGCGTTAACCAGTCAATTTATTCTTATAGTTTTAAACTTTTATAGAATGTGTAATTTTTAATACGATTACAACTCCACGGAAATTTTCTTTCACGGAAATTCTTTTTTTTTTTTTAATTTCTACTTTCTTGAAATATACAGGAGCATATTTTTTAATGATATAACTGACGAGTATATCTCATTAGAAACTCAGCTTGAAAATCAACAGCTTCATAACTCTGTTAGCTCGAACTAATGAAAGCTAATGACTGAAAAGGTCTCCAATTTTTGATAGTGAGATCAGGGTCATTTTTTTTTCTTTCTGAATTACATTGACAATGTCCATCAAGTACTTTTATCCGTTTTTAAAACTTTGGTATCTTCCACCGAGTTCTTGCAACGTAAATAAGATAACTTTTCAAAAACAAATTGTACTTTATCAGTGATTCAATAAGTATACCTTTTCTACACTACGACTGTTTTAAGGGTTCAAAACTGGTTAGTGAAACGGCAGATTGCTGTAAGAGACAAGATATGAATTTGAATGAAAAACTTTATGCTCGCAATCGTCAATGTAAAAACTGGGTCATGAGTCAAACTTCAAACTTTGATTCAAAAGGAGAAACATGTTTAACATCAGATAGTAATTGCATCCATATAAATGTGTTGAAAATATGTAAACAACGTGGCTGGGTGGATGGCAAAGGCAGAATGCTACCCGAAATGCAGCTACCTCCTTGTAGTGCGTTCTGGGCTGTTAATGTAACGAAATATAATTGCATTTACAACTAAAAGCTGCATTTTGCCCATTCATTGCAAAAATATATAATCTGGATTACAAAAGAAGAATTATTGCTATGTGCAAAAAATGGTAAAAAAAAGTCAATTTTTGGTTATTTTTACGGAACTTCGCGGTTTATGTACGAACTTAATACTGAATAAAATGTAAATAATTTTGAAGGTGCATGAAAAGAGTTTTAAAAGGAAGCATTTTAATGGTGTTAGGAAAAAGATGGTGATTATTTATATTTTCCAAAAATTTTTAGAAAATTGACATTTTTTCGTATTTTTAGAGAAATTCAAGCCCTGGTAGTACCCTAAAGGAGTTGGTCAAACTTGCTAATATTTTACATGTGTTTTCTACTTACGCATGCACAGCTTTTGCCGGGTATTACAAAATAAAATTCCAAAATTTTTGTTTTTCGCTCCACCCTATTGTCCAACACCGCGAAGCTCCGTTTCGAGTTTGGCGACGAATGCATGTTAATTGCGCCAAATGTTGGCATCCTTCTCGGCGGAGCATAAAAACCGGTCACGATGTGATATGTAGTTCTCTATTGCCCACTTCAGCGGTAGGCAACCCGTCGATCGCGATCGAATGATCAATCTCAAGCCCATTTTGAGTAGATCGCACCAATATTTGAACCTTGTTTTCTGGTCAGAATATAATTAATACAAACATTAATTTATGAAGTAAAATTAGGTTTAACGTCTGAATCAAAAATTATTTTCACCTTTTCCACACTTTTTACGCTCACCAGAATTTCTTATAGTCACTATTTTGCGCCTGAAAATACTTGATGTGAGTTAACATAACATTAGTTAAGCAATTTAAAGCAACTACTTAACAAGTATCAAAAGCATTTTCCGCAAAAAGTTAACCTAAATTTTAAAATTATTGTCTCAACTTAACCCTGTATGCAACACATAAGCTTAAGGATCCTCTACACCGTCCATCTTGGTTTTCGACGCTAATGCTTTCTCTACGGGAAAATTTGCAACTCGTTATCGACATAAAACGAGCAAATATTAAAATATTTTCACGCGGTTTGTAGGAAACGATAGCGATGACATAGAATTATCCTTCCTTGTTTTTGTTTTTTCTGTGGTGGTTTTGGAACATTTTTTATAGCATTTTAAATTTTTAAACGTCATTTTTCCAACGTTTGAGAAATGATACGGAAAATCGAAAAACAGGGAAGAAAAATTTGGACATCTGTCTTTAAAAGCATATTTCAAGTTTATTTCTAAGACAATTCCCTCGCGAATTATTTGCATAACGAAAAGTGTTGTTTTCGCAAAATCGCCAAGAGCTGCGATAATTCACGCCTCCCACCAGACCACACCCATTTCGCTCCATTTCGAGGGGTCACTTTCTTCTCTGCCTCAAGTGACAAGCAATAAATTACTTGGCTCCCTCAGCACTAATGACTTTATCCTTCGTGGTTCTGTGAATTGGTCTGCTTCAGAGACGTGCCGTCTGGGTAGGCAAGGTAGGCAGTACCTACCCATGAAGAAAACATACCGAATTTTTAATTTCATTAAATGACATATAATGAGCTGATTTGGAAATATAAAGGCATTAAACAGCGAATATATCAGAAAAAACACGGAAATGTTCATTTTTCTTCCTTAAAAAGCACCGACTACGGCTGCTTTTCAACCACTGTATCTATACTATGCGTAGTAGTAGGAAGTGCACGTGCCCCGCACTTTTCTCCCCTAATGTTCAAAAAGCGGCGACGAAAGGCTATCCGAAAAGTGCCTTTGCGGTTTCTTCTGTTCTCCGCCGAAACTTGCAGGGCCGCCGAGAGGTTTACCGGGGCCCCGGGGCAAAGTACTGACATGCGCCCCCCCCCCTTTCCAAAAAAAATCTTCAATACTAAGACAACTTACGTTCGGTGCAGTGAAGAAAAATAATAGTATTTCGTATTTGCTAATTTTTCTTCCAATTTTATATTTTTGTGTGTTTTATATTTTTATAACCTGCTCGTGTGCTGTACTTAAGTATACTATAATATAAATTCATATGAAATAAATCAGAAATACATAACACAAATTTACAAATAATATTCCTACTTCAATTTACTAAGAACTATTAATAATTCTATCACTACTTCACAAAATTAACAATACATATTTACATAAATTACACATGTATGTGTTTTAAAATCCTTTGAAAAAAATTGCATTTCTTGACCATTAAAAGCGTTATTCCTCACTTTGAAAGTTCATTAAAACTTTCCATTGTACACGTAAGAAATGCCTGGTAAGTACTATAGAAGATAGCCCCCTAAGGCATTGGACTACGAGCACTAGGGTGAGGCGAAAAATAAAAAGTTTTTCAGATCAACTTCTAATAGTTGCCAAAAGTTGTCTTTGGTGATAGTTAGCTTTTGTGCAAAATTTAAAAAAAATCGTTTAATATCTTCAGGGGGCGCTGCGATCGCAAAGTTTTATCATAGCTTTTATCGGGATTTTATGGTTAAAATATTAAAAACAATGCCGTTAGCTGATCTCATTGTATTTTTTTTACTCATAAAATATATTCATGCATTCAAAGCATATGAAATAACTCACAAAAAATTATTTTGAATCATATATTTATATTTCAATCACTTAAAAAGAAACAAAAACGTGAAAAAAAGTGATATTTTTGAAATATAAATATGTCATATAAAATAATGTTTGTGGGTCATTTCATATGCTTTTAATGCATGAAAACATCTTTTGAGTAAAAAAAAACGCAAAGAGACTAGCTAAAGGTATTCTTTTTGATATTTTAACTATAAAATCCATAACAAAGCTATGGTAAAACTTTGCGATCGCAGCGCCCCCTGAAGATATAAACCGATTTTTCTCAAATTTTGCACAAAAGCTAACTATCACCAAAGACAACTTTTGGTAACTATTAGAAGTTGATCTGAAAACCTTTTTGTTTTTCCCCCCACCCTAACGAGCACTCGTTGCGTTGCTGTGGACACATGTAGATGCGAGATGTTTTTGCTTTGCCTACACCAAAATGAAGTTCAGTTAACCAAGAAAATTGCCTTTTTTTTAACTAGCAGCCGGGCCCCCTCTTGGGCCGGGCCCTGGGGATTTTGCCCCTGCTGCCCCTCCCTCTCGGCGGCCCTGGAAACTTGCCTGTGGAGTCTGTGGCGTTTCTACGGTCTTGATGCTGTCTTTTGAACAGGACTGTTGAATGCTTACAGTTTGCTAATCTCCATTGTCGTGTTTTCTTTTCATCAAATTTTCAACTGTTTTAGGTTTTTTTGTATCCCTCTTTTTCGTAGGATTAAGTTGTAACTGTATCCCATATGGACATGAGATATATAAATTGAAAACAGATATACAGGCGAATATTAATGCATATATGTATATAATTATGTATTGTAAGTAAACATCTTTCATATTCATATTATTTTATTGCTTTTTACATTTTATGCATTTTTAAAGATCTATATTATTCCATAAATCTTCGCATCTGCCTACCCTAAGCATTCATTGACGGCACGTGTCTGGTCTGCTTTTACTAGTGACATCAACAACACCCGTTTAGCAAACTCACTTGTTTTTTCTTTATTCGACTTTTATCCGACAAGTTCTCGAAATTTATGTGTGTAATATCTTTTTTGATGCTGATTTCAGGGTCGGGCTGGGAGTAATATTCGGCTTGGATATTCAGGAAAAACCGGCGCCTCTCTAATTATTTAATAATACTGTCGGCACCGCTTAAACGAATACTGTCGGTTCCAAGAAATATTATTCGATTAAACGGTGTATTGGACTAAGCGGGGATCTTTAACATCACGTCTATGGCATCGGTTCCGAGATATTTTATTCGTATAAGCGAGGTATTCATCTATCCGTTACCCGATTAAGCGGGGACGACAGTAAATAAATAAACAAATAACATAAAATACTAATTAAATGTTTAATTAATATTAAAAAACATAAGTAGTTTTTAAAATAGTTCATAATTAATTCGTAACAGAAGAGTTCATTTAATTACCAGATAATTATTTTTGAAAAATGATCAAATACTGATTTAAATTACATCAAAAGCAAGGGCGCCCCGAGCTTAAATTTTCGGGAGGGGGGAAATTCTCAATTTGCCGAGTGAAATTCCGAAATGTGCCGAATGATAAAATACGCCCATACGCACATAACGTATACCGTTAATTTACGCGTAAAGACAAAGGTAGCACTTAAAACAAATGAAAAACAAGTATTACTATATGAGAAGGTAAGTAAACTTTCCGTCAGTTGATTCAAAAACATAGCAATAATTATTTATTTATTTATATATTTCAAGCTAAAAGTATGTAAGTAATGAAGAGCAAACTTAAACAGAATAATAATAACTACCTTTTTTTGAAAAAAAAAGTTCCTTTTTTTCCCGGGGGGGGGGGCTGGCATGGCAAGACCATCTGGATCCCTCTCGTATATGCACCTTTGAAAACAGTGTTAATAGTGGTTTTTTTAAAGGATTTTTTTTTTTTTTGAGCAAACCCGAACCGAATACCTACTTTAAAAAAAAAAAATCGCTCTCGATTTTGGTGGGGGGGGGGGCGCCCCCCTATATACGCCCTCGCTTTGGTATATTGATTGATCTTTGGCTATTTCTTTTTAATACATTGTTCATGTTTTGCCCTGCTGTCCCACTTCCATAGATAACAGTACCGTAAATCAGGGTTACTTGGACCCACAAGAGGGCTACTTGAGCCCACAGTAAAATGATAAAATCTGGGTTTGGTACTAGAGTTAGAGACTGCAAAGGGCTTCTACCTAGTGGAGAAACGAGGAACTACGTGCAAGTCTTCAACTAGTAACTATCAAACCTAGATTTTATCATTTTATTGTAGTGGGCTCAAATAACCCCCTAGGGTCCAAGTAACCCTGATTTACGGTAATAGTTTGTATAATCGAGTTGCAGACCAGTGAGAATAGCCTTTACTTTAAAATCTGCACATATGCTCCACTTGTGGTGTGAGTAGTCAATTTTATGAAGCAATATCTTAATATCTTCGTAAGATAATTTTTTTTTTTTTTTTTGCAAGAATAAGCAAGAATAAGGTATTTCTATTATGGAGTACTATTACTACTGCCTTCCAGCTAGTTTTCGAGCCATCAATGAACAATCGCCGTTCTTCTGCATTATATGGGCAATTTAAAGCACATATCAAAGTGAATTATGTTTCTATTTTCTTTTTACATAATCTATAGCTGTAATGAGTAAAAAAATATGTGTATACCCAAGTAGCATCAACTCATCGGATTTTGCTCGGCCGATCAACAAACTCCTCGTAAACTGATCCAGTAACGCACGATGACATCGTTCCGATCAGTATCCGAGCACGGTTTTCGATGAGCTACTTTTCATCAGAAAGCGATATCCTTCCGATCAACTTTCCCGATGAAAATAAGCCGAGCTATATTCCATCGGAAAACGATATCCTTCCGATCAAATTTCCCGATGAAATTCCTCGGCACGAGACTGTTCTGCTCGTAAATTGCTCCAAATCTCATCGTATTCTCATCGGATTTTGCTGCTCGGATTCTGCTCGGCCGATGAGACATATTGGATTATCGGCCGATGAGAATTTCATCGGGTTTCGATGAATGGCCGATCATCGGCCGATGAGATGATGCTGCTAGGGTATGGATCAAATGCGTCTAAAAGAAAAACATAATACACGTATAACTCCTATGGGATAGCCTGTACAATCCAAAACGTTAAAATGAAATTTCTTAAAATTGGAAGGAGATAGAAAATTTTTGCAATCATATTCTTTTTCTGCATCTCGAAAACTATAATAAATACCCTAAGTACATTGCAGAACAGAAGTGTTAGAATTTTTATTAATGCTGGACCAATTAGGAAGATTTTCAATCAATGCAATACAAATTCTGAATGCTACTGTTAATTTGAATTAAAGCAAATTCCTCAACCGGCAATAAAATAATACGGAGAAACGCGGACGCGAAACTATTCCACCTCTTGATAAACCGTTTGGCGTGAGGGCGGGCAGTGGATTCGTACTGGTAGGGCGCGGTGAATTAAATTGTTCCGATGAAAGCAACATGAAAAAAATAAAAAAAAAAAAAACAATATTGGAACAAAGAAGGTAAAAAAAATACTTTAATTGAAATGAAAAATCAAATCTCTTTGGCGAGGAATGAAGAGGGAAATGAGCTCTAATAAAGCAATTAGAGGGAGAGTGACGGTGAGGAATTACAGTGGGGGAAAGAAATGCGCTTTTTGAGGCGGGGGGGGAGAGAGGAAGGCACAGAGGTCCTCATTTCTGTGTGGGAGTGAGTTCAAATAAAAAAAAAAAAAAGACGAATTGAGGGAGGATTCGGCAGTGGGGTTACGGATTGTAATGTTGGTTAAGAAGATGATATGGGGCAAAAAAAAAAAAAGAAAAAAAAAAGAAAGGAAGGTTGATTGCGTTCGCATGCTGAGTTCATCTGCCCATTCCAGGGTTTTTTTACTTTGGGGCTCTGCCATTTCTTTAATCTTCATTACCAAGTTTCACAATCGGAATTAATTAGGTTTAAAAAAATGGGGGTGGGCAAACCGTTGACTGGACAACAGAAGTTATGTTTGTGTTTTAAATAATAAAGACTTGCAATGTTGTATGCATCAGTAAGCAACAAATATAGTTAAAATTATCAATTGGACCAACTCCAACATTATAAGCTAATATTCTCTATCTCTACTAATAATAAAGCTAAGGTTGGTCAGTCTTTCTTTCCTTCTTTCTTTCTTTCTGTCTGTCTCTCTCTGTCTGTTTCGCGAGGAACGCCAAAACCATTCTATCAATTTTCATAAAATTTGCTACAAAATTAGTTTTTAGCATGGGATTGTGCACTACGATGCTTTTTTTCGAAAATTATATTTTGTTCTATTTCTATTCTAATTCTTAGCTCATTTTTCATACAATTTTGATAAAATGGGAAAGAAATATTTCATACACATTTTTAAGATTTACGTCAATCGAAAGCTTGAAATTTTCTACTAAAAATGATGTCAGTTTGAAGTTTCTACTAGCATTAGAAGAGCTGTAATAATTGTTTTCAGATTACCGTAAATTCAAGGCTTATCTTGAGCAAAGCAAGCCAAACGATTCTAAAACGGTTAAGCTTGAGAATAAAATTTGAAAATAAAGATGAAATGAATTATTTTATCAACGGAAATCAACTTTTCATGTTGTTACCATGGTTACGTTTTTATTTCCTTCATTTTTTTCGTTCTTTTTCCCTTAATAATTTTTTAAATGTATTTGTTTTTGTAGCAATCCAAACTCCAAGCCTTTTTTAAATGAGTTTAATGAAATATTTTAACTGTTGTGAAAAAAATCGCCTGCTTTTCTTTTTTCAGTTTTTAAGGAATTAAAACTCGGTAAATTATGAAAATATTGTATAAATTGCGGTATTGCAACGTTCTGTCTAAAATAATTCCTTTCGAAAAATATATTATTTTGTTCTCAAAGATAGGAAAGAAAACTTTCTTCTTCTTTTAAACTTTGGTAAGATTTCTGTTGGTTTCTGTGAGCAACAAAATTGTTCCTCCTATTTTCTCTTTTGGCTTATTTTTATATCATACTTTTAAGGAATTACAATTGGATTATAACTAAAATTAAGTATTCTTTCTACGATATCAATTTATTACCAAATGACCTTTTAATTTTATACCACGGGAAAAGTCGTGCCCCCCCTCCCCCACCCGCTAGTATTAAATAAATGTGTAAATGTGTGAACTCTGTCGATGAATCCCGCGACTGCCTTAAAAAAAAATACAAAAAATGAAAAGATATATCTCTCTCTCGAGTGGGTTTAAACCACTTTGTTCTTTCAGTTGACAGCCGAACACGCGCCGATTGCGTCACGGAGGCTTCGGATTAAATGAATTGTTAAGCTTACCGATAGTAAATAACAGAATCGGAGAGCATTGAAAAAAAAAAGGCGCATTTCTCCGTCTCTTCACTCCTGTCTCCATTTTCATTTTTTATCATTCATTCATTCGCTCTTAGCTTGCGTCTAAGATGAAGAGATGCTGCTCCTTTCGCGGCGCGGCGGCACGTTTCCAAGGGCAACGGCAGCTCCTCCGTGGAAAAAAGAAGAACCCGTTGGTCGGAGCGCCGGTTGGCAGGAGTCACCATCTTGAGCGGAGGATTCGAATCTATGATTCCAGCAAGCGGGCTATTTGAAATGTCTCACTAAGGCAGGAATTCAAGTGAAACAGGCGATCGCAAATTGCAATCGCTACTGGAAGTGAATTACATTAGAACGTTTCTTGATAAAAACATCGTGACGTCGGCGTGACGTTTGCTTATGAAAAACGAGCTAGAAAAAACGTCACAGCCTACTTGGCGAATAAGAGGAGATCGCTCACTGCTTGTGAGCTCTTATTGGCTCCACCCGTATTGACGTCAGTGCCAAGTAGCAATTGCAACTTATCCAAATTTGGGAATTTGCGATTGCAATTTGCGATCGCATCGAAGCGATTGCAATGGTGTTTCACTTGAATTCCTGCCTTAGTCTGCACTTGTGATGTTTCCAGGGACCAAATAACTATAAATGATGCCGAAGGCCTGCAATACTTTAAAGCTCCCCTCTTTGTTCCACCATTGTTTTTTTTTTTTGAAGTCGATGCTAAATAATCTTTTAATTTTTTCATAGTGTAGGTCCTAGCCCTTTTAGGTGTCATTGTCTGGTATACAGGCCCGTCATTTAGGGATCAATTCTCCCCCCCCCCCCGACTTTTAGAAATCAATGTATTTACATAAAAGTGGGCGTGGTTTTTGTTGTTTTCTGGTGAAATTGTATTGCGTTTTTACCCTTTGCCCCCCCCCGCCCCTGGAAAAACTTGAAATGACGTCCCTGATAGTATACAGCTCAATAGGGCGCTGTGCAGCCACACTGGATGCACTATGTCTATTCCCCAAATTTATTTTTTATTTCTGTTTTAGCTTGAGAGTTTCATAGTTAACTAACGTATAACCCGGCGTTGTGTGGGTGCTTATTGATACAACATAGCTCTAAAAATATTTGAATGAATTCTAACAACATGGGCAGGGCATATAAAAATTGCATCAATCTGTCTTTTTGCATAATTCCTCTAATAGGCGGACCAAAAAAATTCTCGCTAAAATTAGAATTATATAACTGTTGGAACCACTAATATTTCTGCATCCTACAATATTTGTGCCAATGTTCCGAGGTAATTAGAACAAGAATTATAATTGTTTAAAACTTATTTCAGGCTAAAATGAAACGGCGAGCCTTAAATTGATGGTTCATTGTTAATGGTAATCTTTGTTGGAAAATACTCGCATTTAAATGTGTTAAATTTTATCAATTTGTATGCTTAAAGGCTTATCTCATAACTCTATCGATTCAAAATTGAAAGAAAATGGCCGTTTTGAGACAAAAAATTTGAATTTTGAGCTTTTTGAATTTTTCTTTTTTTAATTTAATGCCCCTCCTATGTGAATTCTCCCTGTGTCTAGTTTGATGAAAATCCGACGAAAACTGAAATTCGTATCAGTTTTCGTCGGATTTTACTAAGGCTCGACCGATGCATCGGCCAGGCCGATGCATCGGCACCGATGGTTGAAATTTTTTCCATCGGCCATCGGCATCGGCCGCCGATGCTGATATGGAAAAAACATCGGCCAATCGGCCTCAAAACTATCTAAATGCCGATGCAAGGCCGATGTTTTTTTTTTTTTTAAAGTTTTCTTAAGAGGGAATTCTATTTTCTCTATTTTTAATTTTACAATTAAAAGTATGTTCTGCATGTGGCATGAAATCGGGCAGCAAACGGGACTTCATACAGTTCTGGGTTTTGGAGTTTTCCGAATCGGGCAGATACCGAAATTTTCACAACACAGCAGACACTTTCCGAGTGATCGCTTTGATACGAGTATTGAGAATTACAGTAAAACCTCCGAATAACGGAACCGGAAGTTTTGTCCGTTATTGGGAGGTGTTCGCTGTTAGGGAGGATTATGCTATTTCAGATTTTACCTATTAGTTTAATGCAGTACCATTGCAATCTTGCACTACTATACTGGTAATTTGTGTATTATTTACTATATCTCGCTTGAATTCATATCAGTTTACCTTTGCACTTTTACTTTTCTTTACTTCACTTTGCACCGTGCCTTTTCATTGCAATCATTTAACACCCCTCCCCCCTAATCTCTTTTACCGTATCTTTCAGAAAGAAGTATAGTTCGCCTGCCTGCCATTTTTCTCCACTGTTCTATGATAATCTATGAGATATTTTCATTGAAAAATTACGATTGTAAATATGTCGACGGCCTCTATAACTTACTATATTATACTCATTACTCAAGTCTATTTTATTTAAACTATATCAGGGGTGGGATACGATGGATACAGTTTCGGAGCAGCTAAAATTCTGTTTTGGAGAGGAAAAATAATTATTTTGAAGCCTACTGGAGAAATAAAAAACACGTCTTGGAGCAGGCTAAAGCAGGAAAATTACAATTTTAGCACGAATGAAGCAAAAAAAAAAAGCCATTTTGATTCAAGATTCAGCAAAATAATAAATCAAACTAGGAGCAAAAGTAGCAAAAAAAAAAAGCCATTTTTATGCAAGATTCAGCAAAATAATAAATCAAACTAGGAGCAAAAGTAGCAAAAAAAAAAAAAAAGGTGCAAGCTGATTCTTTTTTTTTCATGGTTATTTATTTTTCAATAAAATGAGTTATGTACTAAAAAAATAACCTGTTGCAACTTTTAACGAACATACAACATTGCTGTTCATACATTTTAAGATTAGCGAAATTCAAGCTATGACTTAGTATTGTGATTTTCTGTTGCCTTGTTAGCCTACTCTCCAGTTAACCCCTTCCAGGCTCATTTTATTTCGGGATTACGGATCAAAAAATGTCATTTTTTTTATGCTTATTTTTATGAATACATATCTTTTTAAACATAATAGCATCATTCGCATGCAACATTTCCTACAAATAAATGTAAAAATATCTATTTAAATAAATGAGTAATTTCGGGATTACGGATCAAAAAATGTCAAATTTTTATGCTTATTTGCATACATACATATCTTTTTAAGCATAATAGCATCATTCGCATACAACATTTCCTAAAAATAAGTGTAAAAATATCTATTTAAATAAATTCGGGAAAGACTGGTTGTGCAGTGTTAATTTTCACAGTGCCCGAGCTACACTCGGGATGAGCCAGAATGGAACATTTCGCTTGCCCGAGTCCAGCCGGGAAGAGGTTAAAAAGAAAAAAAACGAAAAAAAGTATTAAAAGCGGTTAATGCATTGCAAAATTGTCAGCAGGTCAGAAAAAAAGTCAAACAAAAATAAAAATATGAACAAAAAGGCGAAAAATTAAAATTTGGAAAGTAGGGTTTTGAGATGGGGAATTTGTGTGTCGGTCTGTCTGCCCCTCCCCCTAACCCCCCCCCCCCCAACAACTTTTTTGAGAGAACGCTCCGATCGGAACAAACATTTTTTTGTTGGAAAGAACTCGGCGAGTACAGCACATTCCCATGTTTGATTTTTCGATTTGAACAATTTTTGGTGAAACTTGGAACCGTTCAAACAACCTGTCCCGCGATACTAACTTTTTAGTGAACAGTCCGATTTGAACAAACTTTTTTTTGCTCGAAAGATCTTATCAAGGATACTTCATTCCCGTATTTAAATTTCCGATTTAAACAATTTTTTGTTAAACATTGAACCGTTCAAACAAGCTGCCACCCCTAATAACTATTGAGTGAACAGTCCGACTTAAACATACTTTTTTCTGCTCTAAAGATCTCGGCAAGTATACTTTATTCCCGTAGGAAATGTTCAATTTGAACAATTTTTTGTTCAACTTTAAACCGTTCAAACAACCTTTCCCCATCTAATAACTTTTAAGAGAACCGTCCGAATTGAATAATTTTTTTTTTCGTTCGAAAGATCTCGCCGAGGACACATCATTCCCATATTTCGCTTTTTGATTTGAACCATTTTTCGTTCAATATTGAACCGTTCAGAAAAAGACTTAACATTGCAGCTACGGGCAAATTTAAGTTTAATGTAGATCCTGAACTTAAAGGCGGATTTCCTTCAAACTAACTTTGTTAGAAAATGGTTTTGATAAATAATGTATGTAAAGTACTTTTCTGAATAAGCTGCAGTGAGGACTCTGCTTCTGACTCCTTGACTGACTCCGACTCCGCAAGCATGGCAGAAATGCAGGCTCAAAAAAAATTGACCCACTTTTACCATTCTAATTTTAGAGCTTTCGACTTCGACTGACGAATCTAATTTTTTAAAACCGACTCCGACACCGAATCTTCGACTGCAACTCCGCCCCTATGGTAGAAATACAGGCTTGGAAAAAAAGACCGAGTTCTACTATTAGAATTTTTATGCCCTTGACTCTGACTCTACCTGTCAACTGCGACTGATGACTCCGACTTTTCAACTCCAACTCTGAATCCTCGACTCTAACTCAGACTCAGACGATTTTTTTCTTTGTTTATTCATTTGTTTTATTTATTATTATTATTTTTTTTTTTGGCAGACGATTTTTTGTCTAACAAAAATTTCTCATTTAAGAGAACATTTTATTATTTATTGAATTAATTATTTGTTTTTAATTATTGGCAACAGATTAAAAATGAAATTCGAAACATTTTTTTAGGAAGGAGTTTTTTTTTTTTTTTTGTTTTGATAAAATGTGTTTTGATTTGCTTCCTATTTTTAATTCTTCTTTTTAAAACAATTAATTAATTTTTCTGCTGAAGAGACTATAAAAGCTGCATTGTTTAAAAGATGCAACAACTTTATTTATTTTTTCTTTCTGTTTACTTTTGAAGTGCCTAGTTCATCAGATGAAATCTGCATATTTGGTTTTTAGAAATCAGCATTATGTGCTAAAAAGGTATGTTTGACATAATTTGTCGTCTCAGATAATTAAAAGAATATTGATCAGATGCTAGAATACCGATGTCGAAGTACGGAAAAGTAGGCTCGGTTAGTTCTTGACGGAACTTCTTGTTTTGTTTAACTTTATGGTTTAAAAATATCTTAAAGAACTTTTCCACTCACACAGTGTAATTTGTTGAATGGTTCAGTATTTTTTTTAATGATTAAACAACATAATGGAAAGTTCTTTAACCAAGTTTGGTATAAATACACATATTATTGCTGAAAATTATTGCCCAAAATCTGAATGTCTGAAAAATAATTAGAATGAAATGAATATATAACCCATAATATCTCTTATAAATATTTATTTTTTTAATCATTTGGTCTTTTTTAACCATCGGCCATCGGCATCGACCATCGGCCATCGGCCAACTTTGAACAATCGGCCAACAATCGGCATCGGCCCATCGGCCAAAAAATGCCATCGGTCGAGCCTTAGATTTTACAGACATGTATATATACATCCATCCATTTATATATACACTGGTTATCAAAAATTAGGGAAAAATCACAAAAATTACGATTACTCAATAGGGTGGAGCGAAAAAAAAGAATTTTTGATTTTCGTAAACGGGTACCTTTCATTTACTGTGAATGAGGTTAAGTAACAATTCTGTAAAATATTTTACTTTTGCGACGTAATCTTTAGTCTGCGCATTTGGCCTAAAATTTTGAAATTTTTGATTTTTTTTAGATTTTTCAATTTTTTTTTAAAAACATTGCAAATGATAAAACGAGTGACGGGTGGTTATTAAATGGAAGAAAAAGGTTTGAAATATACAAGAATTTTTTTTAAACCATTTTAGATTATGATTTCAGTCTGCGCATTAGGCCCAAAGTTCATCAAATTTTCAGAAATTTCCGATATTTTCAATATTGAGCAGAAACTTTAAAATTCAATATTTCCTCTCAATATTTACTTAAAGTGCCTTCAAAACATTTACTTAATCAATTTGTTGTTTTTTTGAACTACTCAACTCTTTGCTTGCTCATTGAAATTACCCAGGACTCACCACGAGGAAGTGGCCGCACTTTGGGTGCCAACCGACCTCCCCTTGCTTCCAACTAATGAGAGCACACATTTACATTTCTTAGACAAGTCAGGAACAATAAATTGTTTCTTTGAGTAGGATATTGTTTGCATTGGTTTTGATGGATGCACTACAAAGACAGGAAAATACAAAGGTGTAATACGGAAACTGGAAGAAAAATTTGGTAGACCTCTGTAATGGGACATTTGCCAATTACATTTGAATGAACTTAATTTGCTGCATTTTTTGTAAAAGCTAGATGGACCTACCAGTGGACCAAAGTGATTTTTGGTACTGTTGGACGAAGCTAAACAACATGTTATACTTTCAAATCAGTTCAATATGAACCTATAGAATTTGTCATTGATCAGATTGGTTTTTACAATAAAAATGATTCAAGTACTGACCAACAGTAACTTCATGAGATGAGCAAGGTAATTTTGACTGGAAAATTATCCAAAAAAATATGAAACAGAAGTCCAAGAAAGCTTTCCCAAGCCAGATGTTGACTACAGTTAACATAATCTTTAGACTATAATTTTTAAAAGAGTTCATAACTTTCGCGCTAAAAGTGTCCTTGCTCTTTTAGGATGAATTGCAGACGGTACTAATTTAGCTATGAATTTGTGTGAGATTATAAAGATTATCTCTCCGGGAAAAAGCATAAAATTGTATTCACATCTATTCAAAACAATGTATACTTTGCACCCAAGACATATGCTGTTATCGATATCTATATATATATACATAAATGGATGTATGTATGTTTGTTCCTTATACAAATTCATAGTTCTCGTCGGATTTTCAACAAACTTGGCACAGAGGTTCCTTGATGCATTAGAATTCACATAGGCGGGGGTTTTGAAATTAAAAAAAAAAAAATCCAAAAAGCTCAAAATTCAAATCTTTTGTCTCAAAATGGCCATTTTCTTTCAATTATGAATAGGTAGAGTAATAGAGATAAGACTTTAAGCATACAAATTGATAAAATGAAACACATTTAAAAAGGAGTATTTTCCAACAAAGATTACGATTAACAATGAATTATCAATTTAAGGCTCAGCACTATTTCATTTTAGCATGAAATAAGTTTTTATATTCGCATGTGGATAAAATTCATTCAAATATTTTTTAGAGCTATGTTGTATTAATAAGCACCCGGGCAACGCCGGGAAATAATCTAGTTAGTTTATAAGAGAAAGCATATAAAGAAACTTGTTTTAAAAGACTAGAAAACAAACAAGCATACAAGTGAGAATGCTTCAGATCCCAAAAATAGATAAAAATCTATTTTTATACATTACATACATAAATTAAAAGTCAGTATACATCGATATGATTTCTTGTCATGATGTGGAAATTACAAAGCCACCTTTTACAGGTAATTTAACACAATAATTACAAAGATTATGGAAGCTGAGAATTTAAATATGATTTCTGAATGTGCTCTTTTTAAACTGCCATTCAAGACTCAATCAGTTGAAAGAGCTATCAAATAGATCACAAGCTCTTCAAAATTGGTATATAATCACAGGAAAAGAAAAAGTTTAGTAAATACCAGGATATCTGACACAAATATTTGATCAATTTACGACACAAAGGAACAATTTAACTGTGAAAGACGTATGTAAGAAATGTTAATGCGTGCTCGCCTTGTTTGGAAGGAAGGGTTCACTTGTAGGACTAAAAGTGCGGTCACCTCCTCGTGGTGAGTCCTGGTTAGTTCCACACGAGCTAGCGAAGAGTTGCTGTGTTCAAAGTGATAACAAAATGAATAAAAACAGGTTTGAAGACACTTCAAGTGAATATTGAGAGGAAGTACTGAGTTAAAAAATAATGAAAATATCAGAAATTTCTGAAAATTTGATGAACTTTGGGCCTAATGCGCAGACTGAAATCATAATCTAAAATGGTTTTAAAAACATTCTTGTATATTTCAAACCTTTTTCTTCCATTTAATAACCACCCGTCACTCGTTTTATCATTTGCAATGTTTTTAAAAAAAATTGAAAAATCTAAAAAAAATCAAAAATTTCAAAACTTTAGGCCAAATGCGCAGACTAAAGATTACGTCGCAAAAGTAAAATATTTTACAGAATTGTTACTTATCCTCATTCACAGTAAATGAAAGGTACCCGTTTACGAAAATCAAAAATTCATTTTTTTCGCTCCACCCTATTACTCAAGAAGTTACTTGTAGATTTTTATGAAACTTGACTGCATTGTACAACACACTGTAAGGTATAAAATAACATAAAAATAAATTACCAGACAATTAGAGTATTATAAAAAATAATGCACTTACAATATGAAAATATTTGAGGGGTGGCAGTTGAATGTTAATCCTAAACAACAACCCTAATAAGTTGAATGTTGATCCTGAACTTAATGGCAGATTTCCTTCAAACTAACTTTGTAAGAAAATGGTTTTGATAAATAATGTATGGGTCATTCCATATAAAGTCAACAAATGGTCCGTGCCGCACCATTTTTGTTTTTGATCAAATTTGGTAGGTATTATGCACCAATATTCTATACTTCCAAACTGCTTTATTTTTTTCTCGAAAAAATTTTAATCTCGAGATATAGCCATTTTTTTGCTCCGCTGATGAGTAAAATTCGGCGTTTTTGATATTTTTTCTAAGAGCTCTGGTAAATTTATTTAAAATGGTAGAAAGATCAAACATGACTTATTTTTAAGCTAAAAGAATGAACTTTGATTAGAGCGTAAAAAGAAACGGTTTAAGTTAAGCCTAAATATGTTTTCCCGGGTCAATTCGCGGCTCAAAAAATGCCGTTCTTGACATTTCAAGCATGAAAAAGTATATGAAGGATTGGCAGTGGGGTACCAATTTTTTTTCTCTTGCACCCAGTTATAGATACTAGAAGCACAGAAAATAATGAGATGATATAAAACGTCCTTCATTATGAAAAAATTGCTTAAACTTGAGAAAAAATGAAAATTGGTATTTTTCACTACCCAAAAACGGCCTGTGGAACAAGTAGTAAAAATTAACAAAGACATGGAGTAATAAGGTGTTACATTGCCCTTTAAAATGGAATAAAAACTGTCTTGTTATTCCAAGGCATTAGAGAGATATAAGCTTTTAAACTATGAGAAAAAATGAAAAATATTCTTTTTCACTCCCCAAAAACGGCCTGTGGAATAAGTAGTAAAAATTTGAAAATGTATGACGCAAAAAGGTATTATATTGAACTGTAAAAGGAAACAAAAACCGTTTTGTTATTCTAAGGCATTAAAGAGATATAAGCCTTCTAAGTAAGATGATTATTATAAAAAAAACCTTAAACTTGAGAAAAAATGAAAAATGGAACTTTTCACTCCCCAAAAACAGCCTGTGGAACGCTTAGTAAAAATTTGAAAATGCATGGAGGAAGAAGGTGTTACATTACCCTTCAAACTGAAGCAAAAACTATCTTGTTATTCCCAGGCATCAAAGAGATAAGGCCCTCTGAAAATTGAAAATTCATGCAAGATTCTTTTGGCATAAGTTAAAGCAATTATGAACATAAAAAAAGTTTTTCATGCAAGAACTCGAAAAATATGTATCATCAAATGTATAATTCAAAATATATCGTAAAATGGTTGTAATTTATTTGTAATGTTGACACATCGGAAAAAGTTGTACTTATAACCAGTGATCCGAATGTCCACACATCAATTAAAATTGTTTTTAAAATTTAATGTCATGTCGCTAAGAAGTTTCTAGTTTTACATTTACATTTGAATGAAATTACAATTTTTTTTACAAAAATCCGAAATTTCTACATAATTTTTGAAACAGCTACAACTAAAAGGGATTTTTGCTAATTGATTATTTGTTAGAGTTTATTTTCATAATATTTAGTTGTGTATCCATTATACAAATTAAAAGAAAACTCTGATAACAGAAACACTAAAAAAAGTTTAAAGTATAACTTTTTCAGATGTTTCTACGTCACATATAAATTAGACGTTTTACGACGTATTTTAAATTATATATTTAATGGAGATACATATTTTTTCTCTTGCAGTTCTTGCATAAAAAGACTTTATGTTCATAATTGCTTTAACTAATGCCAAAAAAAATTTTTTGCGTAAATTTTCAATTTTCAGATTGTTATATATCTTTAATGCCTGGGAATAACAAGACAGTTTTTGTCTCCTTTTAAAGTTCAAGGTAATATCTTCTTGCTCCATGCATTTGCAAATTCTTCCTACCTGTTCCACAGGCCGTTTTTGGGGAGTGAAAAAGGATATTTTTCATTTTTTTTCATAGTTTAAACGCTTATATCTCTCTAATGCCTTGGAATAACAAGACAGCTTTTGTTTCATTTTAAAGGGCAATGTAACACCTTTTTACTCCAAGCATTTGTAAATTTTTACTACCTGTTCCACAGGCCGTTTTGGGGGAGTAAAATATACCAATTTTCATTTTTTCTCAAGTTCAAGCAATTTTTTCATAATGAAAGACTACTGGTATCATCTTATTCTTTTCTGTGCTTCTAGTATCTATAACTGGGTGCAAGAGAAATTGGAACCCCACTGCCAGTCCTTCATATACTTTTTCATGCTTGAAATGACGAAAATGACACTTTTTGAACCGCAAATTGACCCGGGAAATTTTATATTTAGGCTTTATTTTAACTTAAGCCGTTTCTTTTTATGCACAAATCAAAGTTCATTCTTTTAGCTTTAAAATAAGTCATGTTTGATCTTTCTACCATTTTAAATAAATGTACCAGAGCTCTTAGAAAAAATATCAAAAATGCCAAATTTTACTCATCGGCGGAGCAAAAAAAATGGCTATATCTCGAGAATAAAATTTTTTCGAGAAAAAAATGAAACAGTTCGGAGGTACAGAATATTGGCGCATATTACCTACCAAATATCATCAAAATCAAAAATGGCGCGGCATGAAAATTTCTGAACATTTGTTGATTTTATATGGAATGACCCGTATGTAAAGTACTTTTCTGAATAACCTTCTGTGAGGACTCTGATACCAACTCCGACTCCGGAAACAGGGCGGAAATGCAGGCTGAGAAAAAAATGACTGACAGTGCAGACGATCTTTTGTTTATTTATTTATTTGCCTTATTTTATGTATTATTATTATTATTTTTTTTTTGGCAGACGATTTTTTTTGTAACAAAATTTTTTTATTCACGAGAGCACTTTATTCTTTATTTATATTTAACAACTGGCAACGGATTAAAAATGAAATTCGAGACATTTTATGAACAAACGAGTTTTTTTTTCTTTCTTTGATAAAATGTCTTTTGATGTTCTTTGTACTTTTATTTATTTATTTATTTATTTATTTATTTATTTTTGAAAACGATTGAGGATTTTTTCTACGAAATAACTGTAACAGTTACATTCTTTAAAAGGTGAGACAAAACTTCGTTTATTCGTTTATTTACTTTTTACGTGTCTATTTCATCTGATGAGAGGGGTATATTTTGCTTTTAGAAATCAGCTTTAAGTGCTAAAAAGGTAATGACATAATTTTCAGTCTCAGGTAATCAAGAGAATATTGATCAGATGCTAGAATGCTGATGTCGATGTACGGGAAAGTAGGCTCGTTTAGTTCTTGACAGAACTTCTTGTTAAATATAAAAAATGTTTTTCTCGTGTAACTCATGGTGTGCTTTTTTTCTGGATCATATGCCTTCAAACGTCTTGCACCCCCCCCCCCTCACCGCAGGGGCGCTATGTAAGCCATTGGTTTGAACTTCATATCATTATTTTCTCAGCATTTGCACAAATACACTGAAGTGACAAAAGTCATGGGATAGCAATATGCAAATTTTCAGATGGCAGTAGCATCGCATAGAACAGGTATAAATGCGCAGTGCTTTTACAGAGCTTTCATTTCTGTTCAAGTTATTCATGTGAAGAGGTTTTAACGTGATGATGACCGCACGACGTGAATTAACAGACTTTGAACGCGGAATGTTAGTTGGAGCTAGACGCATGGGTCATGCCATTTCGGAAATCGTTAGAGAATTCAACATTCCCAGATCCACTGTGTCAAGAGTGTGCCGAGAGTATGAAATTTCAGGCATAACATCCCACCATGGACAGCGCAGTGGTCGACCGCCTGCACTTAAAGATCGAGACCGGCGACGTCTGCAAAGAGTCGTAAATTCTAACAGACAAGCAACACTGCGTCAAATCACCGTAGAAATCAATGTGGGACGTACAATGGACGTGTCTGCTAGAACTGTGCGGAGAAATTTGGATTTCTTGGGCTATTCCAGCAGAAGACCGACTCGAGGGCCTTTACTGACAGAATGACATCGCTTGCAGCGACTCTCGTGGGCACGTGAGCATATCGGTTGGTCCCTAGATGAATGGAAAACCGTGGCCTGGTCCGATGAGTCACGATTTCAGCTGGTAAGAGCCGATGGTAGGGTTCGAGTGTGGCGCAGACCCCACGAAGCCATGGACCCAAACTGTCAGCAAGGCACTGTTCAAGCTGGTGGTGGTTCCGTAATGGTGTGGGCTGTTTTTTCATGGCATGGACTTGGTCCTCTAGTGCGACTGGACCGAACATTGACTGGAAATGCTTATGTGCAGCTACTTGGAGATCACTTGCAGCCATTCATGGACTTCATGTACCCAAACAACGATGGGATTTTTATGGATGACAATGCGCCATGTCACCGGGCCACAACTGTTCGCAATTGGTTTGAAGAAAATTCTGGACAATTCCAACGAATGATTTGGCCACCTAGATCGCCCGACATGAATCCCATTGAGCATTTATGGGACACCATCGAGAGGTCTGTTCGTGCCCAAAATCCTGCCCCATCAACGCTTTCACAATTATGGACGTCTATCGAGACAGCATGGCTCAATATTCCTGCAGAAGACTTCCAACGACTTGTTGAGTCCATGCCACGTCGAGTTGTTGCACTTCGCCGGGCAAAAGGAGGGCCGACACGATATTAAGAGGTATCCCATGACTTTTGTCACTTCAGTGTAAAACGTATACTTTTATTGATCGCAATATTGTCGAGCTTGCCGGGCTGAATGCCGAGTCCCTCTCCACCTATAAAACTCATATTACTCTGATTTCGAACAGAGCCGCTAGTTTCCCAGTGAGCTGACATGATCTTTTATTAACCAAGTACTCATTAATAAGCCTTTTTTTTTTTCATTTTCTAAATATTGCTACGCTCTGTTGTAATTCATATTATTATTACAGTTTGATTGATATTTGAAAATTTCTGAAAGCTGGTAATTTTATAATAATAGTTTATAAATTCAAAAAAACTTATAACAGCTATGATTTGAAGTTTTCAAAATTCATTCTGTATTTTGATATAGGGTTGGTTCGGGTAAGTGGACCACTGGGGTAAGTGGCCCACCCCCCTTAAAACTGAAATGCGTATATGGTTTTTGTACTTTTTTGTACTGATCATGTTATATTTCATCACAATGTGTGGTTTTGCATTTTTTTGGGTTTCATGGAATTTTTTTTTGAATCATATAATTTATGTCAAAAAATTTTTCAAAAAATAAAATTTTTTTGCGAGTTCGAGAAACATTTTTTAAAGAAGTGCTTCAATGTTAATTTTTATTATTTTTTCTACGTTCGTCAAGTTTTTTTGTAGAGTTTAACCGAAAGTACACATTGCAATAGGAATTTTTATGCAAAGTGTTATTAAGTGTTTAAGGGGAGGGGTCCCACTTCTCCCTGGGTTTTTTTCAGTTAGGTTAAGTGGCCTAGGGTTAAGTCACTATGGTGTAAGTGGGCCCCTCATAATAATGATGATTTCAAAATGAAAAGCAGTTCTGATGAAGCAATTTCTGAAATGAAATGAAAGATAATGATGCAGACCTAGAAGAAATTGATTCTTTGCTACAAAAACTACAAAAGTTGGTAACTATGTATTTGGGAAACTTGCAGAAAAGAAAAATTTAAAGTATTATGAAGTTCTAACTTTACAATATGATACAAATGAAACAAGTGCTTCTAAATTTGATATAAAGAATAAAAATAGTTACACTTTTTATTGGTTTGATGTAAGTGATATTGGAATTATAACTGAGGATGAAATGCTAGTGTCTCTCCCTCAACAAACTTCAAATAGACGCTGCCATTAAATGTTTCCATTTTTTTACAACCGAACTGTTTTTTCTTATTTGACCAAAATTGATCTTAATCGACTCTATTATGTTTGTAAAACACTAATTTATATGTAAAAGCAAAAAATATGCCTAACGGCTTTTAGTGAATTTCACAAACACAATTGTTTTGTATTCTGCTTCATCATTTTTTGTCATACACATTTAAATTAATTAGATATCTCGTTAATGGATACATTTATAAAAAAGTACACTGCTTGACATTGAAAATGCAACACCAAGAAGGAGTGGTCAGAAATTCATGCAAATTTTACCGTAGACGCACGTCACTGAGTTATGCAAATGATATGAAATGCGCAGCTCTCCGACGCACGTGAAGTAAGATATAAGAGAATGAAGTTAAAAAGTGGGCTATGTTCATGATGGTTTTTCTGCCAGACTAATTATCGGAGAAATTTGGTTTTTGTCTCGAAGGATACGTGATAGGAGGAAATGCCACGCCGTCCTCAACGAAGACACTTCCAGCATATAGATGACTTTACAAGGGGTATGGTGATCGGACTGAGAAGGGGAGGTTGGTCCATACGTCAAATTGCAGCTGATACACACATGGATGCAAGCACTGTGCATCGGCTGTGTCGGAGATGGTTGGTAAGAGGAAATGTAGCCACATTGAGGGGTGCAGGTGCAGCCAGAGTGACGTCAGACCGCTTGGATCGACGGATTCACCGACAACCTGTGGCGGACCCGCAAGTCACTTGTACGTCGATTCTGCAGCACGTGCAAGGTACCCTGGATGTTCCTGTGTCGACCAGAACCATTTCCCGTCGACTGGTTGCACGTGGCCTGCAATCACGGCGCCCGCTAAGAAGACTGCCACTGACCTCACAGCACAGACTCCAACGTTTGAAATGGTGCCGGACCAGAGCGACGTGGATGGCAGAATGGCAAACCGTAGTGTTCTCAGATGAATCCCGCTTCTGTTTGTCCAGCAATAGTCATCGCATACGTGTGTGGCGTCGACGTGGAGAAAGATCGAATCCGGCAGTAACTGTGGAACGCCCCACAGCGCGACAACGTGGCATAATGGTTTGAGGTGCTATTGCATACAATTCCGCATCACCTCTAGTTCGTATTCGGGGCACTATGACGGCCCAACGATATGTAGATAATGTACTGCGGCCGGTGGCAATCCCCTACCTTCAGGGTCTGCCAAATGCAATTTTTCAACAGGATAACGCCCGGCCTCACAGTGCTCGAATCAGCCAACATGCTCTACGAGGTGTACAGATGCTTTCCTGGCCACCATACTCTCCTGACTTGTCACCAGTCGAACATGTGTGGGACGTGATTGGACGCCGTTTGCAGAACCTGCCACTGCCTCGTTCAGAGGACGAACTGTGGCAAATGGTTGAAAGGGAATGGAGTGCCATCCCTCAGGACACTATCCGCAGGCTTATTGACTCCATGCCTAGACGTGTTTCTTTGTGCATTGCTGTCCGCGGTGGTCCTACTTCTTACTGAGCCGACGCCGTCCTCGCTCTAAATTTTGCTTATTTATTTTGAAATAAATATCACTTATTGTTCCATGCTGTCTCTGTCTTCTTACCAAATTTCATCAATTTCTGACCACTCCTTCTTGGTGTTGCATTTTCAATGTCGAGCAGTGTATTTCCTACTAAAATGTTACATACTTTATCAGGTAGGACATGCAAACCCCTTTTTTAGATATGCTCACTTTAACTATGAATAAATGAGGGGTGGCCCACTTACCCCTTCCTAGGGGGTAAGTGGGCCACCCGCGTCATTTTTTAAACAATACGATAGTTAAAAACATTTAAAGCATTTTTTAGGAAATAATGCTGAACTTGTGTTTATTAATAATGTCTAAGATAAAATAAGTCAACAAGTTTAAACTTTTTTTGCTTTAAAGCTGTTGTATAAGGCTTTAAAAACGAACTGTTCTAAAAAGGGAGCCTACTTACCCTAACCAACCCTAGTTTTCAATATTGCCGTGCCAAATAGCTAAAAATAAACTATTTGGTTAAACATTTAAGGATCCCTTAGAGACTGTAAGCAATAAATTTTCTCTATCTCTACTAATAATAAAGCTGAAGGTTTGTCTTTCTTTCTGTCCTTCTGTCTGTCTGTCTGTTACGCGCGTAGCGCCCAACCCGTTCGGTCGATTTTCATGCCACTTGACACAAAATTAGTTTGTAGCATGTAGTTTTGCACCTCGAAGCGATTTTTCGAAAATTCCATTTTGTTCTTTTTCTATTCGAATTCTTATCAGAAATTCGATGAAATAGGGAAGAAATATTTCATACACATTTTCAAGTCTTATGTCATTCGAAAGCTTGAAATTTTCTGCACAAAATGAAGTTTTTTCGAAGTTTCTACGATCATCAGGAGAGCTGTAACAATTGTTTTTAGAATCCCGGAATTCAAGGCTTATCTTCAGTAAAGCAAGCCAAACGATTCTAAAATGGTGAATGAAATGAATTATTTTATCAACGGAAATCAACTTTTAATGTTGTTACCATGGTTACGTTTTTATTTCGTTTATTTGTTTCGTTCTTTTTCCATTAATAATTTTAAAAATGTATTTGTTTTTGTAGCAATCCAAACTCCAAGCCTTATTAAAATTAGTCAAATGAAATATAATAAAATCGTGATAAGATGGCACCTGTCAATCAAATGAGAAATCGAGTCCTTTCTTTAAAAAAGGTAGAGAAGGAAGAAACTGACGCGTACCATTTTTGTGAGTTTAGAGATATTTTGGCGATCTGACGAGTTGTGTAGAAGAGCGAAACATTGTTTAACTAAATGAGGTCAAAAAAGAAACAACATGATAGTAAACCATTCTAAATTTATCGTCTGGCAAAACATATTTTATTTCCTTTTTTTTTTATTTCAATATAAATTGCAGTAAATGGCTTGAGTGAACGAGTTTGGCTTTTAATTTATCATTTGCTGGCGGCATCAAAAATTAAGCGGGTTTTCAAGACATGGAAGTTGCTGTGAGCCAAAACTCTTACCAGGAACTGTTTAACTCCAATTTTCTTTTTGTATATGGAAGATAGAAGGTTGTTAAACTTTACAAAATGAATTTTAAATTTGTGGTAAGTTCTTGCCTTAAGGTCAGTGAAGGCCCTCAAAACAAGGCATTTTTGACGTTTTTTAGCGTCTTTGAGGTCCAAAAACAGCTTGTACATTTCAGTTGGCACGGCAAAAGTAGTGTCGTTTGAAAGACCAGTGTAAGCACTTTAAAATAATCAATAAATAACCGAGGAAAGTTCAACTTGCTTTTAGTTGCGTAAGGTCGAAATATGAAAAATGTCATATTTTACCGATATTCAAACGGTCATAACTTCCTCTGCCAACAACATATTGAAATATTTTTTTTTTGCCAATGTCATACTCTATTCTTTGTCTTAGCGGAACAATTGAGTCCTTTGAGGCGAAATGTGAATATTTTTTTTTACAAAAAATGCGCAGGAAAAAATACATTTTTTGTAAAAAAAATTTCACATTTCGCCTCAAAGGACTCAACTGTTCTGTTAAGACAAAGTATAGAGTATGACATTGGCAAAAAAAATATTTCAATATGTCGTTGGCAGAGGAAGTTATGACCGTTTGAATATCGGTAAAATGTGACATTTTTCATATTTCCGCCTTACGCAGCTAAAAGCACGTTGAACTTTCCTCGGTTATTTATACATTATTTTAAAGTGCTTACACTGGTCTTTGAAACGACAGTACTTTTGCCGTGCCAATTGAAATGTACAAGCTGTTTTTGGACCTCAAAAACGCTAAAAAACGGCAAAAATGCCTTGTTTTGGGGGCCTTCACTGACCTTACGGCAACAACTTACCACACATTTAACATTCATTTTGTAAAGTTTGAACCTTCTGTATTCCATACACAAAAAGAAAATTTGAGTTCAACAGCTCCTGGTAAGAGTTTTGGCTCACAGCAACTTCCATGTCTTGAAAATCTGCTTAATTTTTGATGCCGCACCTTTACCTTTAGAGGGTGCATAAAAACTAAACAACTCAACTTTAGAGCAAAACATTCTGGATTTGGTCTTTCAATAAGATACTAAATATTTGGTAATTTTTTGGAAAAAATCTGAGACGTCATGAATCACAGGCGTGACACTCTCTCAGATTCTTGCTCTTAATCAAGATGAATTTGAAATAATATAAAAGCTATTCTAACTGTACCATGTTAAAAAATAAAAATAATAATAAAGTCTAATGACAGGAACGATGAATGTAGAGCTAAATTTTCTTGTTTTATACTTTAAGTGCCGGTGGTCATTAAAAAAACAAAAATAAATTTTCTTAATTACTGAGCTTTTTTTTTTTTTTTTGCATCATATAAAACTTGACAACAATTAAATTATCAACATGTGTGCTAGTTGAGGAGGATTTAACTCTTCAAGCTTCTCTACATCTGAATTTATGTACAGAATATGCATGCATATGTTTGAAGGAAGATGGTAGAAAATGAAAAAAAGGGAACAGTTCCCGATGGCTAATCTTTTCAATTGACTAGAGTTTCTTCTAGCTTCAGATCAGATTAGCTTTCAGGGCTCCCTGAGAAGAAGACAATGGTTGTATAATAAATCTGCATTCAGGTAAGCTGCTGTGCATTTATTTACAATCAATATAGCAAATATCTTCTTCATATAACAGCAATCTATTATCGTAGAATTTAATAGCTACTTATACTTGAAAAAAATTTTAACAGCCTTTTTACTAATGTAATGCATCTGTACTAATGCTTATTGCTGTAATTTCCTTGAATGTTTTACTTCACATTTCATGATGTAGTTAAAAATTTAATTTTTTGAATTAAAATATCAGCATTTCTCTCTGCTGATATTAGAAAAGTTCTAAGTGTATCTGTAGTGCCAACATGTGTGTTTTTAAAAGTTTCTTATAATTTCCATCCCGTTTTAGCTGGAATTAGTTTCTGTTTTTGTTCTTATTTTTAATTCTTATAGCCAGTGTTATTTAAACATGTAAGTCTAGGTATAATTTAATCATTTACAGCATTTTTTTGTGCAACAATTTAGCATCTTGCAGTTAAATTTTCTTCTGAATTGAATGTTTACTTCCTTGTTCTTATTAACAGTACCGTAAAATGGGGTTAATCGGAACACTTTTCAGCTTTGATTGTAAAAAAAGCAGTTAAAAGATTTTTTTTTAATTTGATTTTTTGGGTAAAAACTTCGGTCTTGCTTTACTTTTGATATTCCAAGCAAAGACAAAAGATTTTGAACAGTTATTATTAAAATATATAGCAAATTATGGGTGTTCCGAATCACCCCTCTGATAGGGGTCAATCGGAACACTTGTTACAATTTTTATTTTTTTCAATTTAATCTGTAATAGGTCTCACAAACATGAGTAATATTGATGGGGGAGAATAAGAACAGATAATTACTGTCAAATAAATGTATAATTTCAGTACCAGTAAACGTTTATAATTTGTGAAAATTCAAAATAATTTTGAACTTATGAAAAATGAAAAGTAATTTTAAGAAAAACTTTTGAATTGAAATGCAAAGATTTAACATAAATGGAAGTCACTCATGTCGTCCACAAATATGTACTTGTCCTTAAAACTAGCAATTGCGACTTGGCTTAAGTTTTTTCATAACATCTCCTGGGATGAACTCTGCCTTTTCTTTAGTTTTTTGAAATTTCTGGGTTTCGGGGATTGTCCTGAAAGATATTTTCACTTATTCATCACTGTCTGTGTGCTGGACGTTTACTACATAAAGTCTATGTGACTTTCTCCCTTTTATTTTAAGTAAAAAAAAGTCTCCTGGAGAAAAAATCTTTTGAAATCTGTAACTTTTGTCATTCTAAGATCTAGTTGCTCACGAGAAGGGATAAACAGTAATAAATCCTTGTCCCTGTCTTGATTAGAAGAATTGGGGTTAGAATCTTGATTTTTCAAACAATTTCTTTCAAATAAGTTTGAATTGGAACAACAAAACTAAGTGTTCCGATTCACCCCGCAAATTTTTTTCCCGTGGCATTTTTCAGAATTCTTCACTTTTATGACACAATTTATAAAAAATGTAAATTCTAATGTGGTATTCTGTTGTTCAGATACATGTATAATTGAAACATACCACTCATAGTTTTTAAATATAAGAAGGTTTGTTCTTGCATATGAAGTTTTGCAGTCTATGAAAATGTGATGTTTTCTAGCATTCAACGTGCAGCCCTCTTTAGAAGCCAGTAGCGTTGCCAGATTGACAAAAGTATTTTTTTCCTATTTCCTATGATCTTACCTTTCTAAAAAAAAATTCATGGCGAAAAATACCCAATAGTATATTTATGAAGAATTTCTTTGTACGGTTGGGAAGTTTTGTTCCGATTGACCCCGCTGTTCCTATACACCCCATTTTACGGTAATCGAAAAAAATGAGGACACTTAATTAAACCATTTGAATAGTGATTCATGTTTTAAAAAAATTTAAACAAAATTGTTAATGTATTTACATCTCCATTAATGCATGCAGTTTAAATCTAGTTGTTTAATTGCAGTTTTTTAAGCTGAAACCTATTTATTCATATTGTAGATACAATAATCTGAAATTGCAACCCATTTTTACAGCTTATATTATTCTTAATAATAATTGAGTATTGTACTATTGCCTCACCGGTTTCCGGAAAGGGGAAAAGGTAGCGTACATAAACTTGAGTACCCATACCCCTTGCACTGCGAAGGTACTATGTACCTCCAAGCTAGGAAAAGCTACACTCAATACATATTTTATCAAAACAAAAAAACTTGTACATACTTGTTATACATGGAGATGCAGTGAGTTCTCAAAGTTAGGGTCCGGCTTGGAAGTGCCGAACTCCTTGCTTAATATACTCAAGTTATATATCTATGTTTGATATATTTATCTTATTTTGTCATAAATTTAGATAATGCGAGAAATAATTCTAGGTCGTTATTGGATGCAGATGTTAGAAATGGCGCTGAACTGGTTGTGCTAGGCCAAAGCAAGGCATTTATTGAAAAAGCTAATGACTTTCGTCTATTAGTTAATGGATATATTCTGATGTGTAAATGAAATTGTATATTTTCTGTGTGAACATATTGTAAATAAAGCATATGTATGAATTTTATGCGTGAGTTTCTCTTTATTCAGGAAGAAATATACATTTATTTTACATGCATTTATTTTTTTATGCAATACATTATAACAGATAATACTTTCTCACAGAGAAAAAAAGTACAGCTTGTTATTTCTTACTTAATAGAATGTATGTACAACTTAATAAAATCATTTTCAGTTCACCTATCAAACTACGGAAAATAGTACAAACAGGCCTAAATTGGTAGAAAAGCTATCTATCTTGCTAACTATTTCATAAGTTGTGTATTATACTCTTTAATACAGTTAAGCCCGCTTATTAGAACATCGCTTAAAGGAATGTCCCGCTTAATATAATACATTTTCAATGTACCAAATGATGTAATGCATTATTTTGATACCAGATAATGGAATATGCCGCGTAGTAGAATATTTTTTTTGGTGGCAAAAAGGGCTATTCCATTAAGCGGGCTCGACTGCATTTAAAAAGTAGTCTTGATTTTTTATTTAATAAGAATAAATTTCATGTGCATATTTGAAAGAAAAAACAGAAGGAATCATGTACAGAGGGTGTGCATTAACGATAGTAACACATATAGATACAGTGAAGACTGTTAAAAGTCTCTTATACGTTTTTTCAATTGGTCCGGCAGATTTCAATACATATTAACATATGCCTATAATAGGTTTTTTGATTTGTACGTTTTTTCTATGCAGTCCCTTAAGAAAAGTATAAACGATGCTTCACTGAAAAAAAAAAAAAAAAAAAACATTTCACTTTTTTTGTTTTACTTAGATTGGACTACGCATATACACATAGAAGTACACCACACATCTTTAACCATGTACACGTGAAGAAAGAAAGTTGAACAAAACTGCTCTGTTTAAGTTAAGAAGTATTTGAAAATATTTAAAACTTATTTAATTCAGATAGGAGTAAGCGGAAGTAAGATAATTTTACAATTAATCAAAAGAATACTTTTTTGGGGGTGGGAAGGAGATGTTTTGGGGAACATCTGAAATGGCAAGTAATAAAAAATCATTTATTGGTAAAAATTAATAAAAACCTATCCTTTTGGTGAAAAAAAAGCTGTGATTGGCAGCTATTGCAAAAACTTGTATACAAAATTACAGTTTTGAAAATCATTACTTTTCATATCAAAAAATAAGTTATCAATTCAAAATGATTTTTAAACCTGTAATTTTTTTACATCTTTAAATATACTAAAAAACCCTCATTATATTGATGAAATAAAAATTTCTGGTAAGAATGTAACTGTGAATGACTAATTATACTAATTTTTAATTTATTTTAAAGCTGTAACAAAATTACAGGTTTAAGGATCATATCTTTTGTATTAACAAGAAGTTCTGTCAAGAACTAAACGAGCCTACTTTCCCGTAAATTGACATCGGCATTCTAGCATCTGATCATTATTCTCTTGATTATCTGAGACTGAAAATTACGTCAAACATACCTTTTTAGCACTTAAAGCTCATTTTTAAAAGCAAAATATGCCCCTCTCATCAGATGAAATGGACACGTAAAAAGTAAATAAACGAATAAATAAAGTTTTGTTGCACCTTTTAAAGAATGTAACTGTTACAGTTCTTCCGTAGAAAAAATCCTCAATATTTTTCAAAAAAATAAATAAATAAAATAATAAATAAATAAAAGTACAAAGAGCATCAAAACACATTTTATCAAAGAAAGAAAAAAAAAGAAAAAAAAACTCGTTCGTTAATTAAATGTCTCGAATTTCAATTTTAATCCGTTGCCAGTTTTTAAATTTAAATAAAGAATAAAATGCCCTCGTGAATGAAAAATTTTTGTTACAAAAAAAATCGTCTGCCAAAAAAAAAGAAAAATAACAATAATCAATAAAATAAAACAAATGAATAAGTAAACAAAAAATCGTCTGCACAGTCAGTCATTTTTTTTCTGAGCCTGCATTTCCACCATGTTTACGGAGTTGGAGTCGGAATCAGAGTCCTCACAGAAGATTATTCAGAAAAGTACTTTACAAACATTATTTATCAAAACCATTTTCTTACAAAGTTAGTTTGGAGGAAATCCGACTTTAAGTTCAGGATCAACATTCAACTTAAATTCCCCGTAGGCACTAATGTTAATTTTTTTTTCTGAACGGTTCAATATTGAACGAAAAATGGTTGAAATAGAAAAGCGAAATATGGGAATGAGCTTCTCTGAGATCTTTCAAACAAAAAAAAAGTTTATTCCATTCGGACGGTTCACTCAAAAGTTATTAAGTGGGGAAAAGTTGCTTGAACGGTTCAATGTTGAACGAAAAATTGTTCAAATCGGAAATGTAAATAGGGGAATGAAGTATCCTTGATAATATCTTTCGAACAAAAAAAGTTTGTTCAAATCGGACTGTTCACTCAAAAGTTAGCATCGCGGGACAGGTTGTTTGAACGGTTCAAAGTTAAACCAAAAATTGTTCGAATCGAAAAATCAAATATGGGAATGAGCTGTACTCGCCGAGATCTCTCCAACAAAAAAAAGTTTGTCCAAATCGGAATGTTTATTCAAAAGTTATTAGGGGGATAGACAGACTGACCGACCGACCGACCGATACACAAATTCCCTATCTCAATACCCTACTTTCAAATTTTTAATTTTTCGATATTCATTTTACCTTTTTATTTCTTTTTCTCTTTTTTTTCGGTCTTGGCAATATTTTTTAGATGCATTAAGCCACTTTTAATACTTTTTTCGTCTTTCTTTTATTTTTAACGGGAAAGTAGGCTAAAAAATGAGTTGTTATAAATATCAACACTTTTACTCTTGAAATCACGATATTTATAACTAATATGGTTTTTTAATACAAAAAAAGTTTATTTTTGAACCTGTAAATTTGTTTACAGATTTAAAATATATTTAAAACAACATTAAATCCAAAAAACATCGTTTTGGATAGCTCACAGATATATAAGAGCATTAAAATGTATATCTATTTCCCAACTATACAATATCCAAGAGCTATCTGGATATAATATCTAATACACGTATGAGAGCTCTTCAGTGTATATCTAACAGCTATCCGAACATCTATTCCATATCTCCAAGCGATCCAAGAGAGGGCGAGATATCCAGACGGTCGCTGGAAATTCAGCCGTTGCAACCTTTTCACCTCTGGTGGATATTCTCTTGGACATTCAGATGTGCTGTGGATATAGCTACTAGATAAAGTTGAAATTTTCCTAGATATCCATTAGATAGCTACAGAATGTGATTTTGAGATATGTGACTGTCTGGGGATCTTTGTGAATTTTTGTGTCAAGGAGTAGTATGTTTATTTGCTCAAGTCAACAAGAAATATTTACTAATCTGAATTACTCTTAAAGTATTAAATGAGAAAATTCTACTTTATTTCCCTTTTCTTTGATTTGGAACCACGAATGAAGTACAGTACAGAACCTTTTATCCGGGAACCAAAATACCGGGAAACCAGAAAACCGGCAACATGTTGTCGATTTTTCCGCCACTTTTTAAAATACGCATTTTCGGCAATTTCTAAAAAATGAAGAGCTTTTTTTTTGTTTTTGTTTTTCTTTCGAAATACTTTAATGAATATGAACGGTTTCTTCATAAATACCATATAAGTGGCATATAGCTCAGAAATTTTTAATATTGTAATATCTATAAGCACTTCTGGATCGTTTTCTCTTCAGATTTTAAGATGCATTACTATTTGTTTTCTTAACTTGGGTTTTATAAACAATTGGCAAATATCGCTTCGTAGCGATCCAGAAAACCGGGAAATTTAGTTATACGGCATAGCTGTGGTCCCAAACATCCCGGATAAGTGGTTCTCTACTGTAATGGAATTATTCTCGCACATGTCTGGTATCGGTGCACTTCTTCTGAAATGTCAGGAATGATAGCAAACTAGCTCGGAACCTCTTGTTGAAGAATGTGTACAGCAATGGGTTGACACAACTGTTGGAAGCTCCAAGCCACTGAGAAAGCGGCGCCAACAGTTGTATGACGCTCTCCTCCCAGCTATTATATTTGTAGTTTTTACCAACTTTGATGCGGGTGAAGATTGCGTAGAGGGGTAGCCAGGACCCCATAAACACCAACACCACAATGAACAGCATCTTGGTGACCCTGACTTTTGACTTCAAAATTACTTCTTTGTTATGATCCCCTTCGCCTAGTGTCTTCCTCCTCCAGACTTTGATCCAGATGAAAGTGTAGCAGACCATGATCACGAATAGCGGCAACAGGTAGCACAGTATCAAGTTGGCCACGATGAAGTAGACGTTCCCCATCCGTTCGGTTGGCCAAACCTCTCTACAGACGAACAGATCTTTGTTATCAGATGTCTTGGCAAATAATATCAACTTGAAGACTACGGTCCATGGACTGGCCAAAATAGCACTGTACACCCATATCGTAACAATTATGTAACGGCAGCAACGAGGCGTCATTTGGAATCTTGTAGGCAGATATATTGCAAGAAATCTGTCAATAGCAGGAATAAAATCAATAATCAGTTATATCATACGGCTAGAAATATATTTAAATTGAATGAAAGTTACTGCCAATAGAGGAAAGTTTGCCGCAATAAACAATATTAATGAACTTCCTCAGACAATAAAAAACTTTAAAACAATCTTAGCTCTGGCAAATATTTGAATGACAAAAGAAAAAAAATAACTAAAGAAGAGCAAGAGCATTTATATTAGGCATAAATTGGTTCTAATAACAACACATTTTTTGACATATGGTGCTTTATCTACAATACGCCAAGATCAAAAATGAAAATGTATCAGTGGTTAATTATATCGACCTCTTTAAAATTCTAAATTATCAAAAACAGAGCTAAATTCAGATTTATTGAATTACCGCTTTATTAAATCAAAACTGCTTAAAACAAACGTGATTTATATGGGCGTTGGCCACTGTATTGGAAATAGAATAATAAAGTTTTTTTTCTTTTATATAAAAACTATGTTATCTGTAATTTTAATGAAGCATAATGCAAAAGAAGAACCACATTAAACTAGAAGTGCACCATATATGAACATATGCCTTACTTAATATGTAATATTCCTCCATCTTTTCTATTAAAAATATATAACTAAGTTTGCTGGAAATAAGTCTAAAACATTAGATTTCATAAGAAAAAAAACAGCATGGTGTTTAGGGTAAAAAAAAAGTTTTAGTTATGCTATACTGCTTTAAATAGAATACACACTATATGTGAATATTATATTACCATCATTACATTGTATACTGCTCGACAGTGAAAATGCAACACCAAGGAAGAGTGGTCAGAAATTTATGCAAATTTGAGAGCAGATGCACGTCACTGATATATGCAAATGATGTGAAATGCGGAGCTCTTCGACGCCCGTTAATTAAGATATAAGGGGGGGAACGTGCAGAGTGGGCTAATTCGTGTCGTTCTTTCTGCTACACAAATTGTCGTCGAAGAAATTTTGTTTTTGTCTCGGAGGATATGTGAAAAAGGAGATAATGCCAGGGCCACCGTCAACGAATTCACTTCCGACAAATAGACGATTTCACGAGGGGTATGGTGATCGGACTGAGAAGGGGGGATTGGTCCGCACGTCAAATCGTTGCTGATACCCACATGAATGTGAGCAGGGTGCATCGGCTGTGTCGAAGATGGCTGGAACAAGGAAATGAGGCTAGATTGAGGGGTGCAGGTGCAGCCAGAGTGACGTCAGCACGTGTGAATCGACGTGTTCACCGACAAGCTGTGGCGGACGCGCAAGTCACTTGTACCTTGCTTCTGCAGCATGTGCAAGATAGTCTGGATGTTCCCGTGTCGACCAGAACCATTTACCGACGATTGATTGCGCGTGGCCTGCAATCACGGCGTTCGCTCAGAAGACTGCCATTGACCCCACAGCATAGACGTGAACGTTTGGCATGGTGCCGGACTAGACGTGGATGGCAGAATGACGAAACGTCGTGTTCACAGATGAGTCACGCTTCTGTTTATCCAATGGTAGTCGCCGCATATGTGTGGCGTCGACGTAGAAACAGATCTAATACGGCAGTAACTGGAACGCCCCTCCGAGCGACAACGTGGCATAATGGTTTGGGGCGCTATTTCGCACTATTCCATATCACCTCTAGTTCGTATTCAATTCACACTGACGGCCCAGCGATACTTGGAAGATGTACTGCAGCCGGTGACAGTTCTCTACCTTCGAGGGCTGCCTGATGCAATTTTTCAGCAGGATAACGCCCGACCACACAGTGCTCGCATTTGTCAACATGCTCTCCAGGTTATGCAGCTACTTCAATGGCCACCATTCTCTCCTGACCAATTACCAATCGAACATGTGTGGGATATGATTGGGCGCTGTTTGCAGAATCTGCCCCTGCCTCGTTTAGAGGACGAACTGTGGCAAATGGTTGAATTGTGCAAATGGTTGAGGAATGGAGAGCCATCCCTCAGCATACCATCCGCACTTTTTTTGACTTTGTACCTAGGCGTGTTTCTTCGTGCATTGCTGTTCGCGGTGGTCCTACATCCTACTGAGCAGACGCCGTTCTCCCCCTCTGTATTATGTCTATCGTTTTGAAATAAAGATTACTAGTTGGTTCCTTGCTGTCTCTGACTTTGTACCAAATTTCATCACTTTCCGACCACTCCTTCTCCGTGTTGCATTTTCAATGTCGAACAGTGTATAAGGAGATTGTGATATTTTCTGTACCTCGAAGCCAGACTAACGTAAGTCATATTATGACTACTTTGCTTGAGAGGGTGAAAACGTTTACCTGATGAATAACAAAAAGGAAAACTTGCTTTCTGTTATAAAACTTCTGAATTATTATGAAATATTTTTTTTTTTTAAATACTGTTCTCACGGGTCACTGCTGAACAACTTTCTACATACAGCGCAGTAGTTGAAAATCGCCATTTTTTGACTTAAGTCTAACTCTGAGGTACAGTATTGGTACCAGTGGCGTAGCAAGAACAAAATTAAGATAGGGCGAATAAATTTTGCGAGGCCCCTCCCCTTCCCCTTTCTGAGATTAATCCAGTTCAAGTTATTTAACTATTGTGTAAAAAAATAATAATAAAAAAAAAGAAAACCTTCTCGTATTTGTTGACAATCATAAAGTTTTAAATATTATGAATTAAAACATTAACCTGAGATAAAAACATACAATATGAAATAATTACATATATTTTGGGGTAGTTTGAACTACTTTGAAACGCTTGATATATTGAATTTTTTTGTCACAATATTTTGATAATAAGCTATGAACTAAATTTATAACTTATAAACTGCAAATAAATACGTATTCATATTCCAAACTTTATTAATATTACGCTGTAGAATAACGGTTGTGCATTAAGTCTGGTTTGATGTTACAAAGTTCTTAAAACACATTTAAAGCAAGAAAAAGTAAACAGCGAAATAAATTAAAATTAGAATATATATATGCCAATAAGAAAGCTGGGGTGAAAACAAGGTGCCATGGGGTACCATAGCGAATTTGAAATGCTTTTTCCGTACCAAAAGGCCTCTCAAAGAATGCTTATTCTGTAGCTGGGGTAAAAGCAAGGTGCCATGGGGTGCCATAACGAATTTGAAATGCTTTTTCCGTACCAAAAGGCCTCTCAGAGTGTGCTTAATGCTTATTCTGTAGCGCCATCGGCACCCTTTAGGCTTGCGCATGCTCAGTGAGACATCTCGCAGTACCAAAAGTCACATTTGATAGCCTGCGTCTGCGCATTGCGAGTCAGAGCTCTCATCATCATCATCAACCATTTGAATGGCGGACATCTTGTTTACGTCGACACGACAGAATTCTCGATACAATGTTTTCACAGTCTTGGATTTCACCTTGAGCTTATTACAAAAATGGATCAATTCGTCATTTTAATCATCGAATTCTCACGTAAGTACATGTATTTAATCATAGTTCTATGATTTTCCAACATATTTACAAAGTGTACTAACGAAAATTAATCACTGTGCGACGATTCTCTTTTGCCGCGTAGACACAGCCAACAAGCAGCAGAACGCGAAGGAAAAAAAAAAAACTCTGCCTAACTCTTTCTTTCTTTTTTATTTGTTTTTATCATACGCATATGTATGATATACTATTTTAAAGCCATGATTTACGTTTCGTGCTTTCGCTAACATCTTTCGTTGGCGTAATTGATAACAAATGATGAGTTCGTTTTTACCAGAGCTTACTTTTTTTTAAATTCCATCAGTTGAAATGAAAAGATCCTTAAAATATATTTCGATTTTTAATCTGTCGAGAAACTTGACGTTTAACAAACACTGCTTTTCAAATACCCCTATCTTTTTTTTCATAAAGATATTTAAGAGCCATTATTTTGAAAATCGAACAAAAAGGAAATTTTGGAAGTGACCCTTTTTGATTTTCCTCATTTTTTAATATGTCAAAGAAGGTCATGAGAAATGAACATTCTGAAGTTTGTATCCCCCAAAAAATTTTGTTCGCTCTTTAAAAATTTCCAAAGTTTGATGTTATGCAACGCTTTTTTGGTAAAACGGCTGAAAGATGCAATTCAGTGCGCTGTAATTTTTTACAGAAACGCCACCCCATGGTTATGTTTACATTTATTGATTGTACAGTGTGTAGTTATGAGGACCCCATAGTTATTTGGGTTGGGGTGTGTTGCTTTCTTTAGTTAAGGGGCCGCAAAGTATGGTTTTTAGACCATTTTCGCTCAAATTTTAACTGCGTTATTTCCCCCCAAAAGCAACACCCGAATTTTTTTTAACATATACTGAAATTTTATATTATGAAGAGAATATGTGGTACAAAAATTGTTTAATATCTCATTGCTTTGAAGAGAAAAAGACTTACATATTTATCAAATTTTCAAAATTTGAGGTTTTTTGATCGCATTTAACTCAAAACAGCAACCCTAGAAAAAAACAACTTTTATGAATTATGGAACGTACAGATGTGTACAATAATGTAAAAAATAAATTTGCGTGGGGACTTGTCTTCGTTTTCAAGAAAATAATTTTTTTTGTGTGTCCATCAAGTGGGTCAGATCTGCTGAAACTTTAAGTGTATAGTAATAATGTATTTAAATTTGTATAGGGAAAGAGAAAAAGACTAAAAACACTTAATTTTGTCTAAATTTTTATAATTTTTAGTTTTTTAATTGCAACTAAATCAAAAAACAAGAAATCCTGAGACTATTATTGAATGCACATATTCGAATATTGGAAAAAGTAAATTCGGTGAGGTATCATCAGATGTGTACTGGTGGGAGGTCACAGTGACCTCCCGAAAAATTTCATGATCGAAAAATTTTGCTGACGATTCGGCGAATTTGGAAACAGTATTGCAACAATGAGATTTTTTAATGATGCATTTTTCTCACGTGTGCTTGATCGTATGTTGCAAAAGATTAAGTTCCAGTGCCCATGAGTATCTTATACTTCTCAAGAAAATGTTCTTAATATGCCAAAGGAATTTCCTATTTTTTCCGAATGATAAAATACGATCAAGCCCACACGTAAAAAATAAATAAATAAAAAATTTCAGTGTTGCAATATGGTTTCCAAAGTTGCTGAATCTTCAGAAATTTTTTCCGAATATGAAATTTTTCTGGAGGTCACAGTGACCTCCTTTGACTCCCTATTGGGGAGACTCTAAAAATACCTCACAGTAATTACTTCTTCGAATATTTCCAGTCATTGCCACTAGTAATATGTAAATTCAATAATTCCCTCAGTAACGACTTATCGTTTTTTGATGTGATTGCAATAAGAAGCTAAAAGTTCTAAATATTCAGACACAATTAAGTTCTGTGATTCTTTTTCACTTTTACTAAACACTCAAAAATTACTATCCACACGTACATAAATTATTACCATATATTTTAAGTTTTAGCAGATCAGACCTACATACTGGACACATTTTACTACGGGAGAACGTATGAAAATCTGCTACATTTTTTTGCTTTAAAACTAAAAGAAGAAACCCCTGGCCACTTTATTTTTTACGTCGTTTTACACATATGCAGGTATATGTATAATATAATCGTAACATGTAAAAAATAAATAAATAGAAAATGTCAATGTTGCGGTATTGTTTCTAAGTTTGCCGAATTATCAGCAAAATTTTTCGATCAAGAAATTTTTCGGGAGGTCACTGTAACCTCCCACTAGTAAACATCTGATGATATCTCACCGAATTTACTTTTTCCAATATTCCAATATGTGCATTCAATAATAGTCTCAGGATTTCAAGTTTTTTGAGTTAATTGGAATTAAAAGACTAAAAATTATAAAAATTTAGACAAAATTAAGTGTTTTTAGTCTTTTTCTCTTTCCCTATACAAATTTAAATACATCATTGCTACATACTTAACGTTTCAGCAGATCTAACCTACTTGATGGACACATTTCATTATGAGAAAAAGCATTAAAATGAGCTACAAAAAAAATATTTTTTTGAAAACGAGACGAGACCCCCCCGCAACTTTCATTTTTACGTTGTTCTTCACATCTGTAGGTTCCATAATTCATAAAAGTTATTTTTTTTCTATAGTTGCTGTTTTGAATTAAATACGATTAAAAAACCCTGAATTAGAAAATTTGATATATTTCTAAGTCCCTTTCTCTTCAATGCAAAGAGATATTAAATAATTTTCGTACCACATATTCTCTTCATAGTTTAAATTTTCAGTACATGTTAAAAAAATTTCGGGGGGTTGCTTAGGAGGAAATAACGCAGCTCAAATTCGAGCGAAAATGGACTAAAAACCATACTTTGCGGCTCCTTAACTAAAGAAAGCAACACACTCCAACCCAAATAACTATGGGGTCCTCATAACTACACATTGTACAATCAATAAATGTAAACATAACAATGGGGTGGCGTTTCTGTAAAAAACTACAGCGCACTGAATTGCGTCTTTCAGCTGTTTTACCAAAAAGCGCTGCATAACATCAAACTTGGGGAATTTTTACCGAGCGAATAAAATTTTGGGGGGGGGGGGCACAAACTTCAGAATGTTCACTTCTCATAACCTACTTTGACATATAAAAAATGAGAAAAATCAAAAATAGTTACTGCCACACCTTGTCTGAATTTCGAAATAATGGCTCTTAAATGTTGAACTATATACGTATTAATATGTAACTTTTGATTAAAATTTTAGAAGTTAATGAAGCGATTCAATTTTTTATTGATAGAATAATACAATGGAATATTTTTGATTGTTTTTGAAAGGGATCCATAAAATACCTATCCCCTTAATTTTCGGTACAGATAATGCTGTAGTAAATGTCAGTAGCATTTTAAAACTAGTGAGTTGAATCCAAGTCATGAATTCTTTTAAAATATGTTGGAAAGTCTGAGAAAATGACTTTGAGAAAATGCCTTAAATTATAAGTTTCGATCATTTTCAAATCGGAATTCAAGGTGAAAATGTACCAAGACTTCGTGAATAAAAACAATAAATAAAAGTAAACACAATTGAAAAACAAACACGCACACAGCACAGGGGGGATCTGCAATAGTGAACAGTGAGGGTGATATTATACTCTCCTATACGGTTCCGTCTTTCACCTGCGCAACTTGTTGAATTGAAGGTGCCAGTTTTTCACCCAAGCCAAGGGTGAAATCTCGGCTCCCTACTGGGTTCCGCTAGTGCTACAAACGTTCCACCCCGGAAAGGTGCCAATCGCAACCAGTAGTTTTAACAGTGTATTAAAAGCGTAAGTATATTCTATCAAGCAATGAGTCGAGAACTACGTATTCGTTAACACAAACTACGTAATGGAAAATAATTTTTAGATAAGAATAAAGGTCTTTTTTATTTTTTTATGGCAGAGCGTACGAACTCTGTCACTTCTAAAATTATTTCTTTAGTAACGCCACAATTATAGAGAAGGTCAAGATAAAATCTGGCGCAGCGGGAAAGAACATCCCCCAGAAGCCTTGCATTTAACATTATTGGCAATCCTAATTACTCTTTTGACCAAAACACCATTCCAGATGATAATTCTAGCTGTGGGTAACATAAACGGAAGCATTCTTTTCGACGATTTTCGTCATAATATTGGAAACATTCAGGGGTCAAACATTGGAATTTTTGACGGAGGGCCTGTATTCCCCCTTCCGCCCACCCCAGAAGTGTGGAAATTCTACTAAGATGAAAAAAAATTAAAATAACTATAAATGATATTCTGGCTATTAATTTCGTCTTGATTTCAGAAAACTTCAGGTTTTCATGAGTAAGTGTCTGACTGAGTGTTAAAAAATAATGCTTCGTTTAGTTACAGTTAGTTATTTCTAAAACCAATACATCCGTGTTTTCTATTTTAGTTTATTTTGAAGGCCCTATGCCCCTATTGCATCACCCTCAAAAAATAAATAAATAAATAATAAAATTAAATTAAAATAGCGACATATTGTTCCCCTGGCCGGGGTAGGGGACCCCAGGAGTTCTTTACAGATAAAGATGCAGCCAAAACTGCACAGTGAATAAGAGAGCGGGAAGAAAATTCGGAAAAACTTGGATCGGACAGAAGATGGAAGCAAGGCTCCTTCGTTTTTTTTTTTTTTTAATTTTGAAGAGAAAATAAAGTGTGTTTTCAACTGTAAGATTCGGGAATTTTGTCTCGGAACAAAGTTCGAATGGAGAAAATTCGGGGCAAAGTGGAGATGCGAGGCCCCGGGAGGCGCGAGGCCCTGGGCGGTCGCCCGATTCTCTCACCCCTTGCTACGCCTCTGATTGGTACCTATATTAGGAAGTCACCTGCAGTTTGAATACTTACCTATCTACTGATATGGCCATAAGCGTATTGACGGATGCACTAACTGCTAGACCTTGTAGAAAAGTGACAGCTTTACAGACTTGTGGGCCCAAAATCCACGCTGTTGAGAAAATAGAAGAAAAAATTAATCCGTTACCACCATCACCAAAAGTATTTCATGCTTTCAAGTAGGGATGCACCGATAAGCAAATTGGCCGATTACCGATTACTGATTAATCGGCTGAGCCGATTAATGATAAGGATAATTGTTTCTCTACTACCAATTTTACCATCACTGTTTTTTATCTCTTACAAGTTTAGAAATAGTAAGTAATTTATTTCTGGGAGAAGTTTTTTTTCCATTTTCCTAGTTTTCACAAAATAATTTCAATATTTTATCAAATTTCTTAGAACCAATTTTCATATAAGTGTCAATAATATTATTAATTCATTGTTAGTTATTTGTAAGAAAAAAACAGACGAAAACTTTAACTTTTATTTTTAACTTCCATTGTTAGTTATGTTAATTGGAAATAAAAATTTATAAAAAAAGGAGGGGTGGGGGAGTATGTGGTGAACACTCCAATTTAGGAGTACTTTTAATTCATATATTTTAGTAATCAGTAGCAATTTAATTCAATACTTTTATTCTTTCAAAATTAGAGGTTATCTGAAAGCACTGTGCTAAGGAGAAAACTATCGCCACATGAAAAATGACGCATCATTGTCTATGCATATTTATTCAAAGTAGGAGAATTCATTTAAAAAAAACTTTATATCAACTGTGAGGATTATTATTACTGTTAATAAAATCATTCATCATAGTTTCCTAGTGAAAGTATACTTTAAAGAATAATATCTGAAAAATATTTTTCAGCCGATTAATCGGCCCGATTTTGCCGATTAATATTAATCGGTAAAATAGCCGATTAATCGGCCCGATTTTGCCGATTATTATTAATCGGTAAACTGGCCGATTATGACCGATTAATCGGTACTGCCGATTAATCGGTGCATCCCTACTTTCAAGCACATTATTTCACAAGCATAACCTCTTCAGTCCTGATTTTTTTCAACTATGAATTTCATTTTTAAACCTTTGTTAGGTCTGAATAATACCAAGAAAAAAAATTGGGATTGATGAAAAGTAAATTCTACAATCCTAGATTTTGTGATTCATAGTTTTTTTTTCGTTATAATTTGCTTTGAAAGCAAATATAAATAGGAACTTGGAATGTACACATATGTGTAACTGCAACTGGGACTGAAGAGGATAAAGAAGAGCATGCACGTTAAAATTAAACATTGTCGATTTACTGATATTGTTAACAGCTAGAAGTACTAAAATACAGAATCTATTCTAAAAAAATATATTTACATTTGATTTTAATAATTATTAACTAAAAATTTGCATGTAATCAAAAAGATCAAAAAGAAAGAAACAGAAGTGTTCAAATGAAAAATCATCAAAATCAAATAAAAAAAGAAGCAGCAGCAGAAAAAATTGAAAAACACTCGCAAATTCAGTCCAACATTGAAATATACTAAAATCAATAATAACTAGCGGAATAACGGATGGCTTTATTTCCTTCTCGTAACAAAAAGCTATTTACTTAAAATAATTCAAGCTTGTGTTTTTTTTCCTCCTTCTTAAAAAGCATTTATTAAACTTTCTATGTATTGGGGTCCTACTCTCATTGTATCGTCAATATAGTCGATACCGAGAATACAGGTTTTTTGTGCCCCGTGACATCACATCTCGTGAGACGCGAATAATCGCTAATATCAAAGTCACTTCTAAGCTTAGGTATCTAGAATCACACCGAGAAGTCTACAACAGGGTAAGAAGACAGGATTTGTCTTCCTCGGCAGCGAAAAGCTGTTTGTTGATTCCAAACTTTCTGAACGGGGAGTGTGCCATAATGTTTAGTACCAGGGGACCGAGCCAGCTCGGTTAAAAAAAAAAGAGGTTGGTAAACTCGGGTTTTTTTCTAAAATGCGAAGTACTTATTTAGATAAACTTGAAAAGCATTTTTAAGCCTTTGGTTGCAATTATGCTTTTAAAACAGCCGTAATTTGTTCTAAAAAACACTACCTTATTTAATCCATGCTCACCGTAAAATCACACCCAATTTTATTTCATTTGGCGCCTAAAGCGCGGGAGGGGTTGATGAGAAGGGATGCAGAGTCCATGTTCTCCAGTACGCATTTGGTTCCAGTTGGTTTTAAGGCTACAGTGGACAAATAAAATTGATTTTTTCAATTATTGATTTATATGTCTAAAACGTTGTGTGCTTGTATTATTGTATATTTACTACATCTAAAAACATAAAAAACACAAATTAGTGCAAAAACAGTGAATACTTTTTTTCAAATTTCAAATTTAAATACTTTTTTAACAAAATTTCAAAATGTTCCAGGCGTCGCAATTTTTTTTCAAACTTTGAATTTCCACTTAATTTCCAATCATTAGGCATGATTGCATAAAACAATGCATTACATAACAATGTTTTATGTGCTAGTTTATAAAAGATGGCTGAAAATGAAAATTTATATGATTTTTTTAACTGAAATTTTTTGTTTTCAGCCATTTTTTATAAACTATCTCATAAAACATTGAATATAATGCATTGTTTTGTGTCATCATGCATAATGATTGGAAATTAAGTGGAAATTCAAAGTTTAAAAAAAAATTGTGACGCCTGGAACATTTTGAAATTTTGTTAAAAAAATATTTAAATTTGAAATTTGAAAAAAAGGTTTCATTGTTTTTGCACTAATTTGTGTTTTTTATGCTTTTAGATGTCGTAAATACACAATAATGCAAGCACACAAAGTTTTAGACATATAAATCAATAATTGAAAAAAATCAATTTTATTTGTCCACTGTAGCCTTAACTTTCACTTGACTTCACACTCCAAGGTTCCCCCCTTACATACCACAACTCGTAGTTTAACCGGGATGGGGCCTTGAAGAGCGCTCTGTTCATTTTTGAACCAGGCCCAAGGGCCGAGCAAACCCTTGGCCCAGCATCCCCCAGAGGTATCGTTTCACTTGGAGGATTTTATGACCACGAACATTTTTAACGTCCCCCAGCCACCATTAATGAAGACGGTGGATCTTTGATCGGCTGGGCTTTCTTTATATGATCGGACCGGGACACTCTGGTTACGAGTCCGACGACTTACCGATCGGACTACCGCGGCCCACACCCAATTCTAACTTTCTTTTGATCGATCTCTTTTAAATTTCAAAAACAATAAAAGTCTAACGTGTTGCCAAAACTCGTTTGCCAAATACCATAAAAATTTAAATTTACGCTGATGTTATTAAATATGAAATCCATTGTTATAATAAAACGTGGTTGCAAGGAAACAGTAACAATAAGAGTAATCATAAAGAAAATGGCGAAAGAAAGCTCGTCAAACTTCTAATGAAGGCTCAAAAAACGGGGTTTTTTGTGAAAACTTGCGTTTTTACAGAAAAAACGCCGATGTAGATGAACTCTAAAACCAAAACTTTATCTTAATACAAAATTTTATCAAAATCGTTAGAGCCGTTTTCGAGATCCGAAATACAAAAAAAAAACAAGAATTGCTCGTCTAAAGATATTAGATAGATGTAATTTTGTTTTGAAACTCAATATTTTAAGGAAATTGAGTTTCGTATTTATTGATTTTTTACCTGAAATATCTTACTAAACGCTCTTGGAGGAGGAAAAAAAGTGTTTGAAAACTAACTGTAACACTTCTATACTCAATTTTTAAATCGTACTTGAAAAGTAAAACAATCCTATTTTTATATCGTGTAAGTTTCATAAAATTGAATAAATGTCGCTGGACAATCACCACTGCTTTTATCTCATGGCTTTTGAATAAATGAAACAGCCTGTATAAGACACTATCTAGTGAAACCTTGATTTAACATTTCAAAAAACAATAACAATTTAACGTTGCCAAATACCATAAAATTTAAACTCGCGCTGATGTGATTAACTATGAAATCCATTGTTAAATTAAAACGTGGTTGCTATGAAACAGTAACAATTGATAATAATCATAAAGAAAATGGCGACAAAGAAAGCGTCTCAAACTTACTTAATGAAGGCACAAAAAACGGGGTTTTTCGCGAAAATTGGCGTTTTTACAGAAAAAACGCCAACGTAGATGAACTTAGAAACCAAAACTCCATCTAAATACCAAGTTTTATCGAAATCGTTAGAGCCGTTTTCGAGATCCGAAATGTATATATATGGGCGATTCTCTAAACTGGTAATTTGCTGTCCGGACCGAGTATTTTAAAAATAATAAAGTGTAATAAAGTAATTATTGCTCTTAATGCAAGTAAAGCATTAATACTTTGTGGCCCAATTGCATTTGAAGTGATAACAATTTAATTTTTTTTTCTAGAAATTATCTAAGCGCCAAAAACACAGTCCCCTGGCTGTCCCAATCCCATAGTCTAACTGTTAAAGATAGTATTTCAAAAAACCTATTAACACTACATAAATTTGGCAATTAATATTTAAAAATAGAATAATGAAGCTATATTTTTCTTATGAAATAAGGTATAATTATGTATTTCTAAAACTTAAAATTTTCATGTAAATTCTGTCCGGAGTTTTTTCAAACAGTCCCCTGCAACAAATTCAAAGCTGTTTTACGAAAAATCTATAACTTTTGCAAATTCTTTTTGGCATGAAGTTTAAAGTAATCAGTGTGAATTTGCCGAAATCGCAAAGAACGGTGTTGAAACGCTACTTAGCTTAGTTTGAGAGCCACATTTATGATGAAAGTATGCATCAGGGTCGTTACGAAAACAGTCCTCTAGGAAGTGATTTTATTATGTCCATGATTTGTGCCTTAATTTACAGGTAGTCTCGTAACTAATTATGTTCCAATAGTTTTGCAGATATTACGCAACAAAGAGCAAAAACACAGTCACCTGGCACAGTCCCCTGCCTCGTTATACTAGGCGGGGGACTTACCCCCTATCATGATTTATCAGAAAAATACAAACTTCAATTGGCCCTCTTTCAAACCAAAGTAATAGATTCATTTTCTGAGCAATAGTATTAGAATTATACGAACATTTCAAAAAACCGTGCCCGGACAGATTTCGTGTGAAAATGACGAGTTTACAGAGAATCGCCCATATATACAAGAATTGCTCGTTTAAAGATATCAGATAAGTTCTGAAAATGTGGTTTAGTATGTTTTTACATTGAGTTAAGATTTTTTCTTTATTTTGAGTTTGATGTTGGGAGAGGCATCCATTTATCGGCAGTAATTGGAACTCTGCAACTTTGCCGAATATCTATAATCATCCTTATTATACTGATCAATTGGCCAAAATTTTGCAAATTGAAATTACTTTAAGGTATGCCCAAAAACTTGGATTTATTTTTCTACTTAACCAGGTTGTCGATCTAACCTGGGGGGGGGGGGTCATTTCTTTTAATAAAATGAGCTCTTTACTCAAATTCTATTTTCTTTCAGGGGAGGGGGGGAGCATTTCGTTTTTATCGTTTCGTATTTAAGTTTAATTTTTCCTCACAGAATAATTGAATCATCGTTTTTCAAGTCTTAAAATGATAGCAAAAGCATAAAACATGAATTTGTTTATTTCAATTCTCAAACATAAAGTGTTTTAAATGCATTTTGGAGAAAAGATCCGAAAGCATGTGATTTAGGATCTCCATTTTTCTCTTCTGCATTGCCCCAAAAATAGGGACTTGTACTTAATATTTAAAGAGTGAATATATATCTCTTATTGCGAAAAGGCCAAAATATCGCGCAAAGCAAAATTGAGTCTATCAAAATCATTGCAAAAAGCACAGCACATGCACCAATTTTTACCCCTCTCAAAAAACAAATGTTTTGAATGCGTGTTTTGAAAAAGTGATGCCTAGACACAGGGCGCGACTTTGTAGGACATTGAGCACGAACTTTATGTGCTGCCCCCCCCTCAAGTAAAAACAATATAATGAAGTAGTAATATATTTTAGATATCAAGTTTTCGAAAGCGTATTTTTACATTATCTTTACAGTCCTTCACTAGTCCGATTTGCATTTGTTGTTATAATTGCAGTCAGTATTTCAGTATGGGGAAGATGAATGATTTTCAAACTCACTTGCAGATGAAAGACTATGAAAAACTATGCAGAAACATACCAATAACACCTCCATTAAGCCAGTTTAAGCATATTTAAAACGAGTTTTAAAAGCGATTAGGCCACTCCTCCCGAAAAACGAAAGTAGCCGCTCCTTGAGTTTGTGACGTCACAGAATACTACTTTTCTCCCTACGTTCCTTCTGCTAGCGTTTGCTCTGCTATACAGTGCGGAACTTCACACTAGTAGATATTGAGAAATGGATCACGGAATCAATGTATTCCAAATATTAGTTTTAAAGCACAGGTTTTACATACTGCCAAGTTATTAAGCCTTTACAAGTCGCAAATCTTCACGGTTTATTTATTTTTTTTTTTAATTTTATGTTTTTTTAGCTATAAAAGAATACTTATATGAAGAACATTTAGCTGGTAAAAACATGGGCTTAGATTCTTTGAGACACATGTCAGTCATGTTAACTGGGGAGTTGGAAAAGAAGAATACAATTTTTGTTATTCAACGACAAATATTGATAGCAAATACATTTTTTCGAGATATAAGAAGTTGATTTTTGCATAGCGCGTGTTTTTACAAGAATATCAAAATGCAATGCAATTCGGATGTTCTTGAGGATTGTTTGTGATTTATTTCATCAGAAATTTATTTAGAATTTGTTTTATTTAAAGCACATTTTAATTTAGATGATGACTTTTTAAAATGTTATTTATAAATCTAAACTTCTATTTATAGATTAATATTTTTTTATTTGTTACTCTGTAGAAAATAATCTGAATAAATGAACAAATAATAATAAAAAAATCTACGTTTTAACAATTCATCAAAAAATTTAAGAGTTTTTTTTTTTTTTTTTTGAGCAATCGCGATTGCTATTTGGTTTAACTCAATCGAAGCTGGTATTAACTCCTCAAACCAATTAAATAGCACAAGGGTGCAACACTCCTCCTTCCTCTGTTCGATAAATTAAATAAAATTTCAAATAGCGGGAACATTTTTAAAGAAAGATTTTTTTTCACACACTCTTGGATACATTTTTAATGTCACCCGGTGTAACCCCCTTTTCATCAATAATAATGATCCTGCATTGGATGAATTCTATATAATTTAAAACAATGGGGATATTTTTCAAGAAATTCAACATGTACATTTTTCATAAGTTGTGAGATACATTTTTGGTTGGTTTCATTCAAACAACGCATGGGTGTTACTTGGTGCCCCCCCCCCCCCAACGGTATCGATGCTCTGCGTTTCATAAATTCTATATAAAATAAATTTTAATGAAATTTTTAAGAAAGCAAATTTTTAAATTTTATGAAGTTTCATAAACTCTTTAACACATTTTGGGTGTCACGCCCTGAAGGGTGTCCCCCCCCCAGCAACCCCCCATCCAACCCCCTTTAAAAATATTTTTTAACTGTTTTTTGTTTCTCAATTATTTATCGGTTTAAACACTCCTGTTTTTGCGAAAATAAAAGCTTTTGACTCATCTTACTGCTCAAATTATTTTCATTTCTACTGATATGAAATCGGGGTGTTTTTCTGAAAATGGATACAGTGTACAGCTAGCCAACTTTGAACAATTATCGGCCTGCCTTTTAATGAATTTTTATTCCATCATTTTAAATGAAAAGTCATTTTATTCTTTAAAAAATAATAATAATAAATATGAAGATATAGAAAAAAAAAACCCGCATCAATCATTGATTATAACTACATTTCAGAAGTTAGATGACTGAATAAAACTAAACATGCTTCGAAAATTCGCAACAAAACCCCCCGAAAAATGCAGCTGAAGTTGAAAACATTTTAAATATTTCAGTGGTAAACACTTGGACATATTTAGTGAGAATTAACGCACGTACTTTTTTAGGTTTCCGATTTGGAAAATGTTGGTGTTTTTCAGTGATCAGAACTCTCCAGAAACCTAATTCCAAGAAAATGATTGAAATAATGAGAAAAGGATTGGAATGTAGTCAAAGAACGCAAACCAGTTCTGTTCTTGATCTACCAGCTTTACTACGCTTCTTTTCTTTTGTGAAGCAGAGCACCTTTCGTTCCCCCCCCCCCCATTTCCCTTTTCAAGTGAACAATGACTATAAACCACTAAACTGATAAGAAGACACACCCAGACAGCACGAAACGTCCAATGGACGTTCATTTTATGTCCTGAACGTCCGAATCTGGTCCGATGTCAAAATCGATGAAATTTGGCGATCCTTAGATGCGCCTCCGAGGACGTCCCACGGACTATTTTTTTTATAGGTCTAAGGATGACCAAAAGTGATCCGCATCCTTTCAGGACGTACCACGGACTTTTTTTCCAGATGTCCTGGGAACTTATCTCTAAGGATGTCCCAAGTCTCAACAAAATTAATTGTTTTTAGGACATTATTTTCAAGTTGTAAGGAAAATTTTATTTTTTATTTTCTCAATGAAATTTACAACAAGTGACAGTAAACTATGATGCACAAAACTTATACGAAGCATGAAAATAATATTTAAACTAACTAAACATAAAAACATGCTACAAATTTTTGAAGGAAGAAAGTCCTTGAAAAAATAAAATTTTTTTTTAAATTTTACAATTAAATATGAAGTGGGAAGCTCAAAGTAGCTCTGCAACTAATTTTAAAAACCAAATAAATACAAAACAAGCTTGTGTTTGTCCGAAATATTTTTTTAAATTATGTCATGGTGTACTGTAAAATTTGATGATATGAGGTCATCCTAAGGAGCATCATATAGGACGTCCCAAGTACAAATTTTATTATTGTCCTCCGGATCGCCTGAAGTAAACTGCAACATTTCAAGACGTACGAAGGACTTTATTTTCTGACATCCTGCGGTCTTCATTCTTAGGATGTCCTGCAAATGAGTCAAATCAGTCGATTATAGGACTTACTTATTTAACTCCGAAAATTCGTATTTTGAGTGAAAGTGGTGAGTACGAAGTGAATTTTTTTTTCCATATTCATCTATGAAATTTTTGGACTTCTAATATACTTTATTCTAAATGGAAAAGTGAGCGATTTGTTCCGAAGAACTTGGATTTTTTTAAAAGTAAAGTTGAAATATTTTCAAAGTATATTAATAAACAAAAAAGTAGAAGAACATTTTAAGAGTAAAAAATCATTTAGCTCGAATTTTTGTGTGTGGAAATGGACATACATTTTTAAAACGCTCATGATGGTCAAAATTCTTGCAAATTTTGATAGAGGTTAAAATTAAAAAAAAAAAATTGCCAAAAATGCTCTCTTTCTCTCAAATTTAAAACATCAACATTTGAACTTGATTTATTAAAGTTTATACTAGGATAATGACCTGATGATAATACACTACAGTATATCCTGAAGATTTTTTTTTAAATGATGATTGTTTTAAGCTTTTTTTCTTTCTTTTTTTTTTTAAATTCATTATAAAATTTAAAATATAATTCTACTGACTTTTTTTTTTCTCTTTAAACCTCTAAAATAAAAATTTTAGTTTCAAGTTATTATAAAAACAAACTATCCCAAAATTTATTAGACTTTTTTTTTAAATTGACATATTTTAATTGTAAAAGAAATAAAAATAAAAATAAGTAAATACACCATTTTCTGTTATAAGCACACACATTTGAAATTTGTTATTATCATTCTTAAATAGTTTACTTTAGGGCAAAAATACGGGTTTTTTTTTTTCAAATATATTTGAATTGTATTAGTATTACTTAAAAATCATTCACTGATGTAATATTTTTTATTATTAAAATTTTAAAAATAGTTCTGAAACAGTTTTCCAAAACAATAGTTTTTCGCACCGATGTTGAAGAAAGCCCTAATGCCGGAAAGATAGCTAACATTATTTTTTTATTTCTGAAATCAAAAGGGCTTTTTTAATTGCAAAAAGATTGAAATTATGATACTTTACCACCGACAGAGTGGTATAGTGGCTAAGACGCTGGCCTCTTACGCCCAAAACCGCGGGTTCGAAGCCGGCTCCAGTGAGTGGAATTTCATGATGCAGAAAATTGACAGCGCTCGTGTCGTATGATTATGCGGCATGTAAAAGATCCCTCGAGTACTTGTAGACAGCCAAATTATTAATTAAAATTTTCGTTGAGCACTTGATGTATAGTCCGTCTAATGTTCTAAGGAGAACCAAAATTTGGACGGCTATAGTTCGTAGGACGTCTTTTGTTCATTTTAATTAGTCCATTTAACGTCCGCACAAAAAGCTTGGTCCTAAAAATAGCCAATAAAAGAACGTCTGACATCATTTTAACAACCTGGGGATAATGTTTTCTGAACGTCCTGAGGACCACGAAAGGCTTAAGTCCTCGGGATGACTGCTGACAACACAGGGACCAACTGGGGAAGAACACTGCGCGGACATTGAACGGTCCCTAGGCTCTCCCTCGATTACCGCGGGATGAAATTTAAATGTCCGAAGGATGAGTTAATATTTTGAATTAGTCCTGAAATGACATTTCTAGGACGTCCAAAGGACAAAGTAGTGCTGTTTGGGCAGCTGCTTAAAAATTGGCTCAAACTTCATAAATGAGCTAACACATTAAAAATTGCCCTGAAAAGTCAATAAAAACTTTTCAACGTTTAAAGAACTGTAAAACTCTTTGTATAATGAACTAAGACGAAGAAAACGCCGAAAAATGAACTACCATCCGGGCCCCGAATATAACGATAATACAAAACAGCGTGTTAAAAACGCATTGACTGTCTCATCAAAGGTAGAGCTCAAGGCAGCGATACTGGGAGAATCGTATTCTGTGACGTGGACCAATGGCTGAGCGTTTTTCGTCACGTGACATTGTTTACAAAAATCTCCCTTTTTAATTGCTTCTCACGCTCAAGTGAATGATTTTTTGGAATTTTAATGTTGATTTTCGGCATCAGCATCATCGATTCTATGAAATAACAGTAATTTAATCATATTTTGTGACATAGTGCATGTTCCCTATTGGTAGAGTTGTATTGAGAAAGATCATTTTGGAAAAAAAAAAGCGCCAAACTTTGTATAACGGTCATACATTATTTAAAACTCCTTCCTGATATTTTGGTGCTTTTATCTTGTCTATTTCGCCTCTAAAAACATTTTGGTCAACAAGTCTTTTAGAGACATGAGCTTATTTTGTCCATTTCAACCCGTCATCTGGTTTTTCTGTTGCTATACATCTAGAGTTATCAGTAGCGTTCTCAACCATAGGGGGCCAATTACTATAATTTTCTGAAAATATTGCGACAGTTATTGACCACAACAAAACTTTAATTTTTAAGAATATATTCTTATATTACACCTCAAATTCACTTATTAGGCAAAAATTTAGACAAAAGTCAGATTTTATGCAATATCTCTTGAAATGTGATTGGTGGAGGGAAGGCGGGTCTTTTTACTTTGACTAAAAAGTGCAGAGATTGCTCAATGAATAATCAAAATCCCAAAATTTCTGTAGTTCTCGTGTAAAGAAGAAGAGAAAGTTTAGAAGCCGAAATTTGAAAATCAACGCACTTTGTTATTTTTTCGTCTTTTAAATCGGTCTTAGTATGGTAGTACATTGTTTTTATTCGTGGAGAGCAATTTCAGGCATGCGTTTCGATCAAAAAGGCCACGAAAAACTATATTTGTCAAGGATGAAAGAATTGAAAAAACGGCTCGAACTGACGATTCGCCCTTTAATCCTACAAAACTTCAACTTGCACGTGACAGCATAAGTAAATGAACAACTGAATCAAGATGCATAAAAAAAACAAAGAATTGGGCTTGAGCCTTTTCGGAAACTGTCCTGAATAAGCCAGATTTTAATGGTAAAAGCAGCACCAGGGCCGGCCTTAGCAAATGCGGGGCCCGATTGGATAACTCTGGCGGGGCCCCCTTTGCACAATGATTACATTTAGTTTGAGGCTTAAACGAATATAACTATTTTTAAAATGAAAAACTTTTTGTTTTACTATTTTTTTACAAAAAAGAAAACTAACTTGCTATTACAGACTAACCTTTCTTTCTATTTTATGTGATTTCCCTGACCCTTTCGTTTCCCTGCGCCTTTCGTTGGTGATGAAAAGACTATTTATATATCCGTTTCATATATCCGAAAAAGCGTGTTGCATTTTTGATTATATTCCCAAGAACTAAGTTGTAATAGGGCAAGACAAATAGTAGGGTATATATGTTTAAATTTTGGAGAGGGCCAATGGACTAGGGATGCACCGATTAATCGGCCACTTTGCCGATTATTAATAATCGGCAAAAATCGGGCCGATTAATCGGCTTTTTTTTTTACATTGTTATTCCTCAAAGTATACCTTCACTAGGAAATTATGAGGAATATTTTTATTAACAGTAATAATAATCCTCACAGTTGATATAAAATTTTTTGTAAAATAATCCTCCTACTTTGAATAAATATACACTGCTCGACATTGAAAATGCAACACCAAGAAGGAGTGGTCAGAAATTCATGCAAATTTTACCGTAGACGCACGTCACTGAGTTATGCAAATGATATGAAATGTGCAGCTCTCCGACGCATGTGAAGTAAGATATAAGAGAATGAAGTTGAAAAGTAGGCTATGTTCATGTTGGTTTTTCTGCCAGACTAATTATCGGAGAAATTTGGTTTTTGTCTCGAAGGATACTTGTGATAGGAGGAAATGCCACGCCGTCCTCAACGAAGACACTTCCAGCATATAGACGACTTTACAAGGGGTATGGTGATCGGACTGAGAAGGGGAGGTTGGTCCATACGTCAAATTGCAGCTGATACCCACATGGATGCAAGCACTGTGCATCGGCTGTGTCGGAGATGGTTGGAAAGAGGAAATGTAGCCACATTGAGGGGTGCAGGTGCAGCCAGAGTGACGTCAGACCGCTTGGATCGACGGATTCACCGACAAGCTGTGGCGGACCCGCAAGTCACTTGTACGTCGATTCTGCAGCACGTGCAAGGTACCCTGGATGTTCCTGTGTCGACCAGAACCATTTCCCGTCGACTGGTTGCACGTGGCCTGCAATCACGGCGCCCGCTAAGAAGACTGCCATTGACCTCACAGCACAGGCGTAGCAAGGGGTGGGCGAATCGGGCGACCGCCCAGGGCCTCACGCCTCCCAGGGCCTCGCATCTTCACTTTGCCCCGAATTTTCTCCATTTGAACTTTGTTCCGAGACAAAATTTTACAAAGTATACCCGAATCATACAGTTGAAAACACTATTTTTACTGTTCAAAAATTTAAAAAAAAACGAAGGGGTTCTCGGCCTTGCTTTAAACTTCTGTTCGATCAATTTTTACGAATTTTCTTCGAGCTCTCTTATTCATTGTGCACAGTTTTGGCTGAATCTTTATCTGTGAAGAACATTTGGGGCCCCCTAACCCGGCCAGGGGAACAATGTGTCACTTTTTTTTTATTTTATTATTATTTTTATTATTATTATAATTTTTGTTTTTTGAAGGTGATGCAATAGAGGCATAAAGAGGAAGTCCAAAACAGACTAAAATAGAAAGCACGGATGTATTGGTTGAAGAAGTAACTAACTGTAACTAAACGAAGCATTTTTTTTTTTTTTTTGTTTTTACACTCAGAGCCTGATTTAAAAAAATGCGCGAGAGGCCTGGTTTACAGAGCCTGTTTACTGACTGAGCCCCTGCTTTTTAGGGGCCCCCAAATAGTTAAAATTATTTAGACAATAGCTGAAATTGTAAGGTTGGCTAGAAGGTAGAAACCCAAACGGGAGGGGGAGGCACGTGTCTCCCTTCTCCAACTTGCTGGACTTGCTTATTTAAACCTGAAGTTTTCTGAAATTAACACGAAAATCATAGCCAAAATATCATTTATAGTTATTTTATTTTTTTTTCATCTTAGTAGAATTCCCACACGTCTGGGGTGGGCCGAAGAGGAATACAGGCCCTCCATCAAAAATTCCAATGCTTGACCCCTGAATGTTTCCAATATTATGACGAAAATCGTCAAAAAAAAATGTTTTCGTTTATGTTACCCACAGCTAGAATTGCCATCTGCACGAGTGTTTTGGTCAAAAGAGTAATTAGGATTGCCAATAATGTTAAATGCAAGTTAATGTTAAATGCTGGGGGGTGTTCTTTCTCACTGCGCCAGATTTTTTTTGACCTTCTCCATGTTTGTTGTGTTACTAAAATAATAATTTTAGAAGTGTTAGAGTTCGTACGCTCCGCCATAATAAAGCAAAATATACCTTTATTCTTGTCTAAAAATTATTTTCCATTACGTAGTTTGTGTAAACGAATACGTAGCTCTCGCCTCATTACTTCATAGAATATACTTACGCTTTTACTTATAATCATTTTCGGTACGTTTTTTTTTTCCTTTTCTTTTCTTTTCAAAACTTTCTTTGAATCTGATCAATTTTTGTCATTGTAATATGACCTATTCTAAGCAGATAATTCGTAAAATGGAGCAAAGATATTTAGGGTGAGTTCTGGTAAGTGCGTACCCTTTTTTTCAAAGTTCATGTTCTCAAGGATGCTGCTCTGTTGAAAAATCTTGTACACTCAAAATTTTTTTTTAGTTTTCTTTCCAGATCCTTTACTAAGATTTTCAAGCATATAATATGTCAAATAAACCATAAGCATAGGTTTTGTGACCTGGTTTATGACACCTATTCTAAGGTACGCACTTTCCCTACCTAGCGGGGTAAGTGCGTCCACCTTAAATTATGTGAATATGAACAGGAAAAAACTTCTGGCACACATTAAATATGTTAGGTAGTTGCCTTGGGATAATTCCTAATACTAGAGATTAGCACTTGCTTGCTTAGATGAAACGCAATCAGTGATATCTCACGTGTCTTGCGAACAACTGTAATTTGAAGATTGAGAGTGTTGTGTATGTGATTCTTTCTCTGTCCTTTTAATAAGACCAAGTGAGCAAATGTAAGTTGTTTTTATTTAGTAATAATCACTTATAGTCTACATAGTTTATTTTAATTTAATACATTAATCAGTCTGTGTTTAAGCCAGGGTTCGCACTTACCCCTTCTTAAACATAAGATGAGACATGTGCGTCCAATAACGTTGTTGCAAGTGCGTACCCCTGTGATTTTCTTTAATTCTATTTATGTGGTAGATCGTTAGGTAACCTGAGTGAACAATTCGTTTTTTTTTTCGAAAAAATACGGTTTTAAAACATGTTTCTTATTAGAATCAGTAGCTGTAAGAAAAAACACAAAAAAAAAAAAAAAAAGAAAATAATCGATCATGATGTGATTCTTGTACTTTTTTTTTCCTTGTACATTGAAATAGTTTTTCACAAGGTGTTCTTAATCTTCTTAAATATAATTTATTCATTACTCCACCTTCGCTTTTTGAATCAGTTGGTTCCTTATTTAGTGTTTCACTTAATTTCATTGCTTCATTTCTCATTCTGGTTTAAATTAAGTATAGCTTATGATCCTATTTTCAACAAAAGAATTATTAACTGATATCTAAAAGCCAATATATTTCAGAGTTAATGAATAAAATTGAAATCTTATGCCGCATTCAATGTAAATATAAATACTTGAAGGAAATGACGTTGGATTTATAATCTGCTTATAAAAGAGTTATAAGCAAAATTAAAGGTGAATTACGAGAGTCGGAATTTCCACGTAATGGTACACACTTGCCTCATCATAATAGTACGCACTTGCTCCGCATAATAGTACGCATATGCCTCATAATAGTGGTACGCACTTACCCCATCATAATGGTACGCACTTACCCCCACCTTACTTTAAAGAAAGGGAAAGTGCGTACCGTCATATAAACAAATTTTATTTAGAGTATTTGATCAAAATACCCCATGTATGTTATTAGTAGCTATTACTCAAAAGAAACAACTTGCATTTCTTGACTTCAATTGCTTGGTATGACTACAAGAGAAACTGAAACAAAACCTTCTCAATCTTTACTTTAGAGTTTTTTGAAGACATTTAAGTTGTCTCTGCTTGTGTTTCGTCTATTGAATCTAGGCCTGAATTCTACCTATTGAAATTATCATTAGACAGTTATCTAACATAGTCGATGTGTTGCAGAAGCCATTTCAGGTCAGTGTTCATATAATTCCCAGTGGACGCACTTACCAAAACTCACCCTAACTAAATTTTTGGATGCAATCTTATTTTTTTAGGCTATAATTTTAATTTATTTCGCTGTTTACTAATTTTTGCTTTAAACGTGTTTTAAGAATTTTGTAACATTAAACCAGATTTAATGCACAGCCGATATTCTACAGCGTAATACCAATAAAGTTTGGAATGTGAATACTTATTTATTTGCAGTTTAATAAGTTATAAATTTATTTCATAGCTGATCAAAATATTGTGACAAAAAATTAAATATATCAAGCATTTCAAAGTAGTTCAAACTACCCTAAAATATACGTATTTATTTTTCAGTGGCGTAAATAAAGGGGGGTTTTGGGGATCCCCCCTCGAAACGTTGGTCCAAAAAATGCATAAATGAGGAGAAAAAATGTAAAAAATTCCAGAAAGAAAAAGTACGATTCTCCTGTGAATATCATAGTGCTACAGACTTTATTGCCTCCACCCTCCCTTCCCAGAACCGTTAAGAATCGTCTTTTTCTTTTTCAGGAAATAAATGTCAAAAATTTCCGGGGGAGGCCTCCAAAACACCCATTATCATCGAAATTCGTCTGAAATTGCGTTTTTGGAACTTAAATTTCAAAAAAATCGCTTGGAAGAATTCCTGGATCCTATTATTTTCTTTCACATTATTGAAAATAGCTTGCAATCATGTTTTACTGACTGAGGAAGGGATAAAAAATCCTCTCCTCTAACATCACCAAGATAGTCTAGAATGGAGTTTTTACAGGTACAAATTATGAAAATTTCCGGGGGCGAACCCCCGGACCGCCTTTCCAGTTTTCTGCACTGATATTTCTTAAGACTACAACACAATTCCAGTGTCAGAGGTTGTTACTCTCTTCCGATTTTTTTGAAATGTATATATATGTATATATAAAGTGTGGAAAAAAGGGGTTGCCACCCCCCCTGCCGCTATTTTTTAAAACCTCGTGATGACTCTGAATATCCCCCCCCCCTGAAACCAACGACTAGATAAGCCACTGCTTCATATTGTATGTTTTTATCTCAAATTAATTTTTTTAATGTGTAATATTTCAATTTGTATGATTGATAACAACTACGAGAAGGTCTTCTTTTTTTAATTATTTTTCTACACAGAATAGTTAACTTGAACTGGATTAAACTCAGAAGGGGGAGGGGAGCTCGGGGCCTCACAAAATTCATTCGCCCAGTCTTAATTTTGTTCTTGCTACGCCACTGCGCTCACAGCACAGACTCCAACGTTTGGAATGGTGCCGGACCAGAGCGACGTGGATGGCAGAATGGCAAACCGTAGTGTTCTCAGATGAATCCCGCTTCTGTTTGTCCAGCGATAGTCATCGCATACGTGTGTGGCGTCGACGTGGAGAAAGATCGAATCCGGCAGTAACTGTGGAACGCCCCACAGCGCGACAACGTGGCATAATGGCTTGGGGCGCTATTGCATACAATTCCGCATCACCTCTAGTTCGTATTCGGGGCACTATGACGGCCCAACGATATGTAGATAATGTACTGCGGCCGGTGGCAATCCCCTACCTTCAGGGTCTGCCAAATGCAATTATACAACAGGATAACGCCCGGCCTCACAGTGCTCTAATCAGCCAACATGCTCTACGAGGTGTACAGATGCTTTCCTGGCCACCATACTCTCCTGACTTGTCACCAGTCGAACATGTGTGGGACGTGATTGGACGCCGTTTGCAGAACCTGTCACTGCCTCGTTCAGAGGACGAACTGTGGCAAATGGTTGAAAGGGAATGGAGTGCCATCCCTCAGGACACCATCCGCAGGCTTATCGACTCCATGCCTAGACGTGTTTCTTCGTGCATCGCTGTCCGCGGTGGTCCTACTTCTTACTGAGCCGACGCCGTCCTCGCTCTAAATTTTGCTTATTTATTTTGAAATAAATATCACTTATTGTTCCATGCTGTCTCTGTCTTCTTACCAAATTTCATCAATTTCTGACCACTCCTTCTTGGTGTTGTATTTTCAATGTCGAGCAGTGTACATAGACAAGGTTGCAACCTTTTTCTTGTGGCGACAATTTTCTCCTTAGTCAGTGCTTTTAGATAACCTCTAATTTTCACGAAGAATAAAAGTCTTGAATTAAATACGTACTAACTATGAAAAAATTTAAATTAAAAGTACCCCTAAATTGGAGTGCTCACCACAGACTCCCACTCCTTTTTTTTTTTTTTAAATTTTTTTGTCCAATCAACATAATTAACAATGTGTTAATATAATATTATTGACAATAATCTGAAAATTGGTTCAAAGAAATTTGATAAAATTTTGAAATTATTTTGTGAAAATGATAAAATGGAAAAAAAATTCTTCTCTCGGAAATACATTACTTACTATTTCCAAACTCGGAATTGTTTAAGAGAGAAAAGCAGTGATGGTAAAATTGGTAGCACTAAAAACAATCATCCTCATCATTAATCGGCTCAGCCGATTAATTGGCCGATTATCAACAACCGATTAATCGGTAATCGGCCAATTTGTTTATCGGTGCATCCCTAAATGGGACCAAGCTTAGAATAGTGATTTACAGGATGGCAGGGTGGAGCGCTCTTCTAGACATTTTTCCTCATGGAGGTTTTAAAATGCAATTCTAAACAACCTTCGGTAATGTCAGGGGAATAGGCGAGAAATTCAGGAACTCTCGTGTAAATATACATTTTAAAATGATATTTGAAGACATTTTAGGCAGCGGCCCAAACGAGAGAATATTTTTAAGGGGGAGGGTGGCACGTTGAAAAACACTCCAACTCCCCCATTTGTTTGAGGGCTCTTCCCTTAAAATTTTGGAAATTATAGTCCTGAAAACGCAGCTTTAGATATTCTCTTGAAAGACCTTGATATTAAATGGAGGTTTCTTACTAGAAATGCTTTGAAATTGTTCCCTCAAAAACTAATTTTAAGCTACTTTTGGCCAAGTTATGGAAGAAGGAACGGGTGCACGTTCCTTCTCCCATAACTTGGCCAAAAGTTAGTCCCACGCTGAGAAAATTTCCTTGAAAATATTTCAAAACTATCTCTGGCGGCATTAAACAGAAAGTTGGATATTGGGCATAACCTCTAGCGGAAATTTTTAAAAAATTAAAGACGCAATATGGCGATTTTAGGATTTCCCTGGTCTTGTCAAGTAGATTTGTCTTTTGTGGGTGCGCCATTGCGTGAGTGTAAGACTATTTAGTAGCGTTAAGGGCATTGAAGTTTGTTCAAAATTGAAGTTCCAAAAGCGCAGTTTTAAATTATTTTCGATGTTTTTAGGTGTTTGAAGAATTTTTCCTGAAAATTTTTAGAAACTGAAACCCAGGAAACGAAATTTAAAATACACCCTAATGATTTTTAGGGGGAAGAAGGCTTCGGACAAGTAACACTTTGAACACGTTCTTATTTTTAGATGAGGTACAAAAAAAAAAGAAAAAAGGTGGGGGGGGGGTGAAAGAAAGGGGAGAAGGGCACACAATTATTTGGCCAATAATTTATATCGGTTGAAAAATTCAAGTGTCGTGATTCCTTTTTGAAAAAAATTAAGATTTTCCCCCAACTTTATTTATTTTTGTTCTTAAAATCGCTTAGTTTTAACAAAGCGCATTTTTCACTTACCTTCAGTAATAAAGAATATTTAAGAAAAATTCATCAACTCAGCATTCTGTATTGTGGGCCCTAATTCTCTGGTTGCTGTTTTGGTTAGAGGGTAACGGGAGGGGAAAGATCTCTACCAAAACTTTAAATCCCTAAAACGCCATTTTAGGCAATTGATCTCGTTGTTAGGGAAAAGACAATTCTTCCAGAAATTTTCGGAAATTTATCAGAATTTTGAAACATAAATTTAGTATTCTTCCAGAAGCGCTCTGAAGCTGAAGTCGTAATATTGTAATTTTAAGTTATCTTTGGTGATGGGGACACTTGGGGAGGGGGAAGGGAAGTTATCGAGTGCTCTCACCTGGAAATTTTCCGCAACTAAAAGTCTGACAGTGGAATTTTAGGATCTTTTTGGTCTTTGTCAAGGAGGTCATGATAACCTTTTGATTCCGTGCTTATTTTTAATTAGTTGCCCTCTGAAGTTGGTAGTCGGGTCACGGGTTCCAAATTTCCCCCATAAATCTGGCACTGGAAAGCACCTATCCTTTCGTTACGCTACTGGTGAAAAGATTAAAAATTGCCATCCACCTCTAGCTATGCTTGTCGGCGCGAGGCCCCTTGCTCCTACACCATAATTTGAACTAAACGTAGCACCATACTTTCAAACAGATTAAACATCAGTTAAATATTGCCAATTAGCTTTTTATTTTGATAGTTTTTTTTTTCTTCTTTACCTAAAGGCAAAAATAATTTGTCGGCGCGGGGCCTGATTGGGCCCAATAGGTCTAATCGGCCTAAGACCGGCCCTGAGCAGCACAGCATATGCTCATCGAATCTTTTTTGAAGTCACGCTAATAGAATTATAATCCATCTAGGCGATCCAATTTTTAATAATTTTCATCAGAGAAAGTAACATTCAATTTTAGTCACAATAATACATGTGCTGCTTTTCTCATCAAAATCTGGCTTATTTCGGACGTTGTTTTAGAAAAAGATCAATGGACTCTCTTCAGTGCTCTCCTGATTCGATGAAAAGTAAAAGTAACGACCAGTAGTTTGGAGTACAATATTTGAATAATTTTTGAAAAAAATCTAAAAACACGGGGTTTTGATCAAAACCCCAGGTGGGCTGGGCTTTTTCAAAAAAAAAAAAACAGGTTTTTTTCAAACCCTGCAATAAAGATGATTAAAACAACCGAAAATGTAAAATACTCCTCTAGCTATAAGAAGTCACTATGAGTAAAGCTTAAACTAATGAGTGTTTGTGGTGCGAGTTTAAACTCGCTAAGCATAAGCTAGCCAAGGAGAGGGATGCTAGCTTATCAAGGGCCCGAGCCAAGGGGCTGCAACGGTTTGCACAACGATGCGGTATGTATCATTTGTTGCTTCCTTTCGGCCTTATTATCATCAAATTAAAGGCATTTTACTAGTCGGCGACTTCGGATTAACATGTGCAACATATGCAACCAAAAAGAGGTAACGTAGTTTTGAAAATTATAAAATAGATCAAAATTTTTCAATTGGCAGGAAATCGAATTTCATAAAAAAGAGAGAGAGAGAGAGAGGAAACATAATGAGTTTAGCTGTAATTCGAGCTGCAGTTTGGTTATATATGAGATTAACATTCAGTTATTTTGTCAAAACTAACAGGCGAAAAGTGCCATAAAAACTAATCTTGCAGAAAAATGTATAAAAGTAAAGTAATATATTATCACTGAAAGATTGCTTCAGCTTTTTCTTCATTTCTACTTAATGCTTCAGCTAAAGGCCTAATGGAAAAGGGTCTTTATTTTTGATAAAATTCGAATAATATACCCACTCTTGCAAATAACTGGAAAACGCCTTACATCAGAAAAGATGAATTTGAATAACAGTGCAATAAACTTGTAATAATTGTCTTTGAACTTTACGGTTTTCTTGGTCAGAAAAGTACAATTTTTGCGCAACCTCAGATCCATTGTAGAGTAATAGTCAAATCATAGGTTAAAAATCTATAAAAACTTTAAAAATATGGGTAAAATGTTTTCTAAAAACCTGCACACTTGTGCTGCACTTAGGAAGTGGCTATTTGGTGACGCAACATCGTTAGAAATTATTCCCGAAAAAGTCAAATCGCATTATTGAGATGTTAACAGTCAATTCTTAAGAATATGCATTTAAAAAAAAAAGCGCTGTATGAGAACATACTTAACGCGTTGACTGATAAACCTAACTTTGACAAAATATGAAAAAACACCATTTTTGCGATTTTTTGTTTAATTTTTTGAATTAGATGTTCTCGTAATGCAATACTTGTAACGTTTGCTAATATAGCCTTAAAACATTGTGTTTTGATTTTGTTTTGGTCAGTTAACATCTTCCGGTCGCGCATTAACCCCAAAATTATCCAAAATAATAATTAAAAAAAAGTTATTTTTACGCGTTTTTGGTTTTCGATGAATAATTTTTTGTGAAACAACCGTATTATTTTTTGAGACAGACTGACAATAAGATAGAAAAACAAACTACCACAGGTTCAGTCGATATTATTCAGTTGCGAAAAGCCTTAGAAACTCTCATGCGTAGACGTCGGGCAGCAATCCAGGCAACGTCGCTCGCCTGGCAACGGCTCTCTTCCACTCTATCGTCGCCTTCCTAGGACCATGTCAGCTGTCTGCCTATATTGTTTTTTCAGTCTGCGTTTCTATATAGCAATCGCAGTGTACTATTATTTAGTTCAATCTAGCTGTTTTCATTTTGAAATTCTTGTAGTCTTCTGTAAGGATGTAGTTTCCTGCTGTGTTTCCTGCTGACTCTGATTTAACAAAAGGTCATGTAATAACAAGACAAATACTCTAATAACAAGACAAATATTTGGCTGCCCCACTTTTGGCCCTCCAAAGAACTGCCATCAGACTAACTGTCTACTGGCGTAGACACCATTATGAATTTCTAGTGCCAAATTTAACCTTCCTTGAGTACGGCACCTAATGATGTCCTTGCCAGTGGACGGCTTGTTTGATGGCACTTCTTTCGGAGCACCAAAAGTGGGGCAGCTAAATATTTGTCTTGTTATTAGAGTATTTTTCTTGTTATTTGGCCCGGCAATTGTATAACTTTTTCGTTAAAGCACCGAGTTCACACAGAGCGGAAAACTACATTATTACAGAAGACTACAAGAATTTCAAAATGAAAACGGCTAGATTGAACTAAATAATAGTACACTGCGATTGCTACATAGAAACGCAGACTGAAAAAACAATATAGGCAGACAGCTGACATGGTCCTAGGAAGGCGGCGATAGAGTGGAAGAGAGCCGTTGCGAGGCGAGCGACGTTGCCTGGATTGCTGCCCGACGTCTACGCATGAGAGTTTCTAAGGCTTTTCGCAACTGAATAATATCGACTAAACCTGTGGTAGTTTGTTTTTCTATCTTACTGTCAGTCTGTCTCAAAAAATAATACGGTTGTTTCACAAAAAATTTTTCATCAAAAACCAAAAACGCGTAAAAATAACTTTTTTTTAATTATTATTTTGGATAATTTTGGGGTTAATGCGCGACCAGAAGATATTAAATGACCAAAACAAAATCAAAACACAATGTTTTAAGGCTATATTAGCAAACGTTATAAGTATTGCATTACGAAAACATCTAATTCAAAAAATTAAACAAAAAATCGCAAAAATGATGTTTTTTCATATTTTGTCAAAGTTTAGGTCCTAGGCACGACCGGAAGATATTAATCGATTTCAATATTTTTTTTCCTCCTTTTTATCCCTCTTTTTGTCTTCATAATTATAAACTTTTCCGCGCGAAAAAATTATGAAAACATTTCATTCAAAATTTTTTAAAAAAATCGCAAAAATGAAGATTTTTTCATATTTTCTCAAATTTTAGGCCTTATGCGCGATCGGAAGATATCAATGGATTTCGATAATTTTTTTTTCCTTCTTTTTGTCTTCACAATTAGCTACTTTTCCGCACTATTACATTTCGAAAACATCCAATTCAAAAATTTAAAAAAAAAAATCGCGAAAATGAAGTTTTTTCATTTTTTGTCAAACTTTAGGCCTTATGCGCGATCGGAAGATATCAACCGATTTCGAAAATTTTTTTTTCCTTCTTTTTGTCTTCATAATTCGCAACTTTTCCGCGCTATTACAAATTCGAAATAAAAAAAAGTGTTTTTTCGGCCCACCCTAATGTACACTGCTCGACATTGAAAATGCAACACCAAGAAGGAGTGGTCAGAAATTGATGAAATTTGGTAAGAAGACAGAAACAGCATGGAACAATAAGTGATATTCATTTCAAAATAAATAAGCAAAATTTAGAGCGAGGACGGCGTCGGCTCAGTAAGAAGTAGGACCACCGCGGACAGCGATGCACGAAGAAACACGTCTAGGCATGGAGTCAATAAGCCTGCGGATGGTGTCCTGAGGGATGGCACTCCATTCCCTTTCAACCATTGCCACCGGCCGCAGTACATTATCTACATATCGTTGGGCCGTCATAGTACCCCGAATACGAACTAGAGGTGATACGGAATTGTATGCAATAGCGCCCCAAACCATTATGCCACGTTGTCGCGCTGTGGGGCGTTCCACAGTTACTGCCGGATTCGATCTTTCTCCACGTCGACGCCACACACGTATGCGATGACTATCGCTGGACAAACAGAAGCGGGATTCATCTGAGAACACTACGGTTTGCTATTCTGCCATCCACATCGCTCTGGTCCGGCACCATTCCAAACGTTAGAGTCTGTGCTGTGAGGTCAATGGCAGTCTTCTTAGCGGGCGCCGTGATTGCAGGCCACGTGCAACCAGTCGACGGGAAATGGTTCTGGTCGACACAGGAAATCCAGGGTACCTTGCACGTGCTGCAGAATCGACGTACAAGTGACTTGCGGGTCCGCCACAGCTTGTCGGTGAATCCGTCGATCCAAGCGGTCTGACGTCACTCTGGCTGCACCTGCACCCCTCAATGTGGCTACATTTCCTCTTTCCAACCATCTCCGACACAGCCGATGCACAGTGCTTGCATCCATGTGGGTATCAGCTGCAATTTGACGTATGGACCAACCTCCCCTTCTCAGTCCGATCACCATACCCCTTGTAAAGTCGTCTATATGCTGGAAGTGTCTTCGTTGAGGACGGCGTGGCATTTCCTCCTATCACACGTATCCTTCGAGACAAAAACCAAATTTCTCCGATAATTAGTCTGGCAGAAAAACCAACAGGAACATAGCCCACTTTTCAACTTCATTCTCTTATATTTTACTTCACGTGCGTTGGAGAGCTGCGCATTTCATATCATTTGCATAACTCAGTCACGTGCGTCTACGGTAAAATTTGCATGAATTTCTGACCACTTCTTGGTGTTGCATTTTCAATGTCGAGCAGTGTATTTTCGAACTAGTTGCAAAAAAATTTCAACACACCAGAGAAAATTCTGCAAACACGGAACGATTCCACCGATAAAAGGGAAGATTAAATCTAGGGCTTGAAAAACAAGTTTCCACCGTTTTATGAATCTCTTTATGAGGTTTTTTGCCTTCAACTCTGTAGCAACTGCTCCAGAATTACACGTCGGAACAAGTAGCAAACTGCAGTGTTGGATGTTGTTAAGATTTGAACTGCACTTACTTTGAACTTGACCCATTACACTTTACTTTCGGCCAATATGAATCCTACCCTCATAACAGACGTCAAATAGAAAACGCACAGGGCTTGTTGATTTGTTGATTTGTTGAAACGCACAGGGTCTTAACTGTAACCAAAAAGAATGCGCAATGCGCATATAAGGCGCACCTCGCTTGCGGGTAAATACCAGTGGCGGCTCGTGCCTTAATTTGGTGGGTGGGCCCGCAATTATATGTTTGCCCAATAATGCTTATACAGATAAAATGAAAGAAACAACAGTTAGTAAACGAATACTTGGCGAAGTAAAATAATATTAAATTCAATTAATACAAACTTACATTTCAAAACTATCTCATTCGATTTCATGCTTAGGTTTTATATTTTAAATGCTACACCAGCCTTAACGCTTTGGAGCCGGGCGGTACACACGTTGTACCATAAGTCTTTTTTCTTTAGAGGACGGGGTTGAGATTTTCACTCGAACCCATTGGAGCCGGGGATTTTTTTCAAGGTTTCATACGTCTGGTACGACAGTTTATACCTTCTCTTTTCAATGGAAAAGAAATCTGTGGTTCAACTGTCGTACTACCTGGGTCGAAAGAAAAATTTCTATATGAACAGCCCAGTTCCAAAAGCGATCAATGTAATAATAATAACAGTATTTTGCACAGATGACCAACTTTCTATTCATCACTAACGCTAAACAAGCCAGATCTCATAATTTTTGCCATTTTCAGACAGTGAAAATATTCATCACATCAAAAGTGTCACGACTCCTCACATATTACAGGACTATACTCAAACAGAAAAAGAACATTTATGCCTAAAAACACCCCTAAAAATTTCAACAATCTGCACCATGACTTTCCGAAAACCTCTATCAAATTAAGGAACGCATAAGGCAAATAAATGACTAGATATGGCCATGCTTACAAGTTTTTTTTTTTTTTTTTTAATTTGGATAAAAATGTTGCAATTTCAGTTCATGGAAAAACAAATTCTATCAGTGTTAGAACTTAAAAATCTTACTTTTACAGCTATGATACTTGAATTAACTTTCAATTTTAATGTATGTATATGTGTTTAAATGAATTGGAATACACTGGTTTAACCAGTTATGGTCCCACTCGCTTACCTATGGTCGTACTCAGACTAGTAATGGTCATGATAGCTGATTCGAATTATTTTCAGAAAATGCACAAATGCACAAAATATATAACAATATTAAAACACTTATTTTTCTTTTACAATATTACAACATAATCGAATTTAACATATCTTGTAAAACAAGGATGTAAGAGGGGTAATGAAATTGGTAATCTCTATGCCTGTTAGTAATAGGTGTTGAAAATGAAAAAGAAAGACCAAAAAAAAAGAGGAAATGTTATAAAAATCAATAAAAAAAAGAGAAAAACGAAAAAAAAACGGAGGTGCGCGAAATGAGAAGAAGCGAAAGTTTTCTCCCTAAAGGGAGAGTTTTTCTCCCAAAACATTCATTGCTTGTACACAGTGAGGAGCTCCTTCCCTCTCCACCGCTTTGGTTAGGGACAAAGGGAAATCTTGGACACCAAGAGCTTGGGCCCACTCTGCAGAAGTTACAAGGGGTGTTTTCCCTCACCGCTGTCGTTAATCCAGCCATTGCGATTGGCTACAAGCGGAGGTATACTGTGGGCCGAACGCTCGCGGCCCTTTTAATTCGTTCTGAAAGCTGTGCAAAGCGCTAAAAGGGGAATTGGAAAACTTTCTCGTGTTGTTTTGCGATGTGCAAGGGGAGGGAAGGCTGAAGGTTAAAATATGTTCTGTGCATTATGTTTTTTTTTTTTAAACTGAAATACAAAACGATACATTTTAATTATGTATTTTTTTCCTTCCATTTTTTCCGGGTGGGCCCGGCCCACCCGGCCCATAGTGAGGCGCCGCCCCTGGTAAATACTTTCTTCATTATTTTGCAAACAAAACATCATTATTAATGCTTTGCGTCCATTTATAGAGTAGTAGCAAATTTTTTTCGCGCCTTACGAAAATTGCTGTTTATTTTTTTCGCACAGATTCTTTTTATTCAACCATATTAAATCAACCAAAAAAACGAAAGAAATCTTGACCTGGCCGTTTCGGATTTTCATGTAACTTTCGGGAATCCTACCCTTGAACTTATTAAATCTATATGTAGTATATATATTAAAAAAATCTACTATTCATAATTAATCAGTAATTCATTTCTGAAATTCGTTAAAAAACACTTTTTTTTCTTGCTGGCAATGTTGTAAAATATTATAACTCAAGTTCTATGAGAGGTACAGAGTTGCATATTAGCTCATTTTAATAACAATTATATGCGCTTTAATTTGATATGTAACGACAATATTTCGAAGAAAGATTTTCTTACAAAAAAATAAATAAATAAATAAATAAATGACACAGTATCAATTAAAAATTCTGAAAAAAAAACTTTTAATGTATCATTAGACCTCTAAAATGTCCTGAATGGCCCACAATGAAATGAACAGTAATAGCAAATATTGTAGGATAATTTTTGTAAAATATTTGCTTTAAAATGTTACAACTGAAGTATATTTGGACATTTTTTTTCATTTTATTGGAGTAAATGTACTGAATAGAGAAATGGGGTTGAAACCCAGGGAGACCCATGAACCTGTAGGCTCAATCAACAATTGTCAGGGCCCGACTAACTAAGCGATACAAGGGGGGGGGGGATAATTTAATAATACTCTATAAATGGACGCAAAGCATTAAAAATGATGTTTTGTTTGCAAAATAATGAAGAAAGTATTAACCCATCTCCCCAAGCTCAATGGCGCGAATCCCCCCCCCCCCAAGCTCATTGGCACGAATCCCCTCCCCCCCCAAAAAAAAAATTCACAACCCTCTTGTGCTTTTTATTATTTTTTTTCCTCTTTTTACTTTCTTCTGTATCTAATAGAAAGAAGAAAGTATTGGTTTCGTGAAAATTTTCGAATGTCGAATTTTGACGGATTTGCACGTTTTGAGGTGCGTTGAGGCGGTCCCGGTTGAGCCCATTTCGACCATTTTTGGAAAATGTCTGTCTGAGTCTGTATGTGTGTGACCAGTTTTTGTGGCCGCGCTCGAGCAAAAACTACTGCATGAAATCGAACAAAAATTTTTGCACATATGTACCACCATGTGTACTGGTTTACCTGACTTTGTTTAGCGAATTCCTTCAAGGGGGTGAAGCAATCGCACGTGTACTGCGTGGGGGTGATTGCTATATCTCAGGAAGTAACTGGCGGAATCAAACGAAAATTGGTCCATAGGTAGACCATATAGAGTACAGGTGCTGATTCAATTTGTGTGTCAATATCTTGAAGGGGTGTGGAGCAATCGCACGTGTTCTGCGCGAGGTTGATTTCTATATCTCAGGAAGTAACAGGCGGAATCAAACGAAAATTGGTCCATAGGTAGGCCCTATTGAGTACAAGTGCTGATTCAATTTGTGTGTCAATATCTCAAAGGGGTATGGAGCAATCAAAAGTGCTTATTTTGTGATTGCACCTACTGTATCTCGAGAAATATTGCTGAGATTTGAATGAAATTTGGAACAACACTAACCCAATATGGAAGCAAGCATCGATTAAATTTTGGCGCCAATCGCCCCAGGGGGAGGGTGGGGTGATTTTTGCGCTTAGTCAACAATGCGAAAAATTAATTCATTAAAAAATCGCTTTCACGCTATTTAATTATCAAAACAGCTGAAAACTTTCAATGATTTGAAAATTTTAACTGTTGCCAATTTCTTTTTACTAACAAATAAAATGTTTGCAATTAAACTAAACAAGGCTTTTGCAATGATTTCCAATGTCGCTCATTGATTCTGCATTTGCAGGGTTATTACGATAATTGGGAAATTGGAGCTGTCTCCAATTATTCGGGCGAGTACGCATTTTATTTGTAACCGGAATTCATAAGATAGATGGAGAAGAAAGTTTCGTTACGGCCACGACAGCTAGTTTATTTATTTTCAAGCTGCAGAAAAAAGTTTTGTTTGAAAATATATGCATAAATAAATGAGCTACATGCTACGCAAAAAGAAACAATTTTCTGTTAATAACAATCGACACCGATTTACTCGCCCAAAAGCTTATATATTGTGGGAAAAAGTAAAATACCTCCACATTAGGTGGGGGGGGGGAGGGGTATAAGAGCTTTGACAGTAGCCAGCGTTATGTAGAATTATTATTTTTTCATATATTAACTTTTTAAGAGTACTACTTATGCGCAGAATATAATCGCTTTTTTTTTCTTCCACACATTCCAAGCACACCCACACACACACGAAAAAAAATAACAATTTAAATAAAAAAAACTAAATTAATAAATAATTTAAATAAACAAATCAGTTAAAAAAAATCCCTCCCGCCCCAAAATTTTGTTGGCGCAACTTGCGCCATAATCCTCTTTGTGAGCACCCCTGAGGGGGGCGATTTTTGGGGATCATTGTATGGAGCTCTGCAAGGCCCTATGCAGTTGCACTGTATGTATTATGTCTAGCCCTAATTAAAGTGTTTCATACTAAAATTAAAGTGTTTCATACTGTATTGCGAAAACAAATACCGTTGGACACAAATTATATTTTTTTCTGCAAAAAAATGTTAAAAATTTTGCACTCAACAAGTTTTTTTTGAAGAAAAATTTCTTTTAAAGAAAAGCTGTTTACATCACTTATGAAAACAAAACAAGGCAAACACGGAATTTACTGAACCTGTCAAGAGATTTCATTTGAGGGGTTTCTGCAATAAAGAGATTTCAAGACAAAATATAACCTATTAAAAGGTTTTATATTTGACAGTTTTTGCATCAGACAGTGTGCCTAAAATTGTCAATTCATAACCTGTAATATCTTTGAAAAAAAATGGTCAGTTTACATATTTCTGCAACAAACGATTCAATTAATGTACGCTACTTTCAACCGAATCTCAATCTCTTACAAATGTATAGGGATATATTTTTTTATAGAATTCTTATGAGTCTTGTTTAACTCTTCGGAACTGGCAAGTCATGTCATAGCCACAGTACGGTGTCCCAAAAAAACGCAACTTTTAAAAGTCTCAAGTCTCTCCTTCTATAAGGTATTCTTTGGTAAACATAAAACCAGTTAAAATTTAAAACTTTATTAAAACATTTAGATGTCAGCCAAGAGTGCTAAAGTTTGGAAACATGTCCGAAATTTGGCAAAATTTTATACTGCTTTTTTATATTCATTTTAGATCAAGAGTTTTATAGCTAGTTCTCAAGAAAGAAATCTTTTTTACTTGACACAAAATGAACTAAATAAGAGAAGTGCTAATTAAGTATCAAAAGAGATTGTTTTTATTTTTCAATTTATGAATCATTATTTTTTTCTTAAAAATACATAATTCTTCAATGCTGTGCATCAGTTTTTAAAAAATTAGGGGCCCCTTAGGAAGATGAGGCCCCAGTCCCAGGCCTAGATGGCCTGTGCCATAATCAGGCCCTGGCAATTGTGTTAATTAGGGCCCTGTAGTACTTGTTTTTAATTCCATATCCAGCACAACGCCCGTGCTGGATATGGAGCGCCCGTGCAACGCCGGGTCACGTGCGTGGTATGTCTTGAAATCTAATGAACATTAAATTATACCAAATAATATAACATCAGAATGAGGTAAAAGTTAGAGAAGGGGGACGTTATGCATCAACATGCCGCAGGAAGCTAATCTAGCTGCCCTGGCAGCTAGTTAACTTTTAAACTTTCAATTTTTCATTGTTGCCGAGGTAGGGTTACCAGAGTAAAATTTCGGGCATTGTCATGCTTTGCTAAATGTACGTGCCGCTAATCATTGATCATGATCATGGGAAAAATTACCAAAACGCGATACTTGCCAGAAAAGACAACCATTCATCAACCCGTCGAAAAAACACAACACGCGGTGGATCCGAAGTGGTAAAATGATGTGTCTCTTGATGCCGTCGGCTCGTCTATATAGGGGCCTTAGATCAAGTTAAAGTTATAGGGCATGCTAAAATTCCCATAGTTCCTTGCGCGCTGGGTGTTAAGCACTTCCGGTTATTCCACTGCTGGCTTCTGCCGTTGTTTTGTCTGAGTAATAGAACATATAAACCTTAAAATGCCATGGAATTGCTGCGTCCCTCAATGTTCTGCAACCTCCAAAGCTTGTAAGGAATTATGTTTCCATTCATTTCCAACGGATTCAAGTGAAAAAAAAAAAAGATAACATCTATTCGTTTTTCAAAACCCCTAGCAAGTACGCGAAAGTTTGCAGCAGGTATTTTAAAGAAAGCGACTTCTTGACCAAGAAAACCGGTAAGTGTATGTCATTTCTGTTTTATGCAATTCAGATAGTGAATTTGTTTTGGTGATATTGATAAAATTAGATACATAGTATTATGTAAATAAAATATAAGAAATGGTCAGACTCGGTTTTTGAATGTTGTTCTTATAACTCCTTGCGTTGCATTATACTATTGTTATTAAAATCTAACTTACATTTTGGCTGACTATTTTAAAATGAACATAATATTGTATAATTGTGATTTGAATTCTACTCAGGACTTCTGGTTCAGGATCGGGTCAATTTCGAAAAGCGAGGGGTCAAAGTGCAATTTTTGTATGAAAACGGGATATTTAGCATTTTTTTTCGAAATATAAGTCCCAAAAAGACATTGTTGACTATATTTGGCAGTTCAAGGGAGGGGTCATGACCCCCATACCCCCCCCCCCTCTGGATCCGCACCTGTTAAAACGAAACTAAAAAACCAAAGCAAAATAAAAATCATGATCTCAAAAAAATTGAAAAGAAATATTGCAAAGGATTTATGAACTGAGATGTTTGTGAATAAAATACCTTTGTGCACAAATCTAAAGTATAAATACAACGTTAAAAAAGCACAAATACGCAGGGAAACTGTAGACACGTGTTTCGGCGTTGCAAAGAACGCCTTTACCAAAACAAAAAAAATTGTGAGCTTCTGGATGCACAAGCTCACAATTTTTTTTGCATTGATAAAGGCGTTCCTTGTAACGCCGAAACACGTGTCTGCAGTTTCCCTGTGTATTTGTGCTTTTTTAACGTTGTATTACTACTTTATAAGATGTTTGTGTAAGGAGTTAGGAGGGATTCATCTGTTTGTAGTTAAGCTTTTAAAGTATTCATTTAAATATGAGCTTGTCATACAATCCTCTTCAACATTCTGTTTACATTCAGTAAGTCAAAACAGTGTTAAAAAATAAAGTATGTTAATTTATAGGACAAGGATTTGAGGGGGGGGGAGTCTGCTTTTTAGTCCTTGGTGATGATTTAAAAGTCAAGATGTAGGTGTCAAGATGATTTTATTATAGGATTTTTTTAATGGTTCTTTAAAAAAAATTAATAAAGTAATAAAAATCATTTTTTGAAGAAAATAATTCAATGTTTTATGTTATTTTTATTCTTCATTTCCACAGTTAATATAACTCTATAATATTTTCAAATTATTTTACAATTTGATTTCTTTTATAATTTTTTTCTACTGATGGGTTAGTACAATCGAAACTTCGCAACAGGCTTGGAAACGACAAAGCAGCCAAACTTGTTTTCATTTACAAATCACTGAATTTAGCTCCTGAATAGAGAAATAGTTTTAAAATTTTCAGGAAAAATAAAATTATTGTGATTATCCCGTAGTCTAGTTCATATCTCTCTAACAATTCTGTAGTTGAAGGAGTAAAATATCCAAATTAACATGAAGCATTCTTTATGCGATTTTGATAATTAAAACAAGGAAAAATCCGTAAATTGTAATTAAATACTATTTTCTACTAATTTATTAATTACTCTTATTTACATTTTTAGTTTTATGTATTTTTCAATTTATACATAAAAGAAGAATCGGATTTAGACATCCAACTTGAACAATTTAATTTGTTAGTATCAACCATACTTTATTAATCTTAAACTAAAAAAAATCTATTTAAATAAAACAAATCTGATTTAAAGAAAAAAATCCGATTTTTTTATTAAAAAAAATCGTGATTTCTATCAACCCTGTTTCAATGCGATGAGATAGCGTATGAAATTTTTAAAAGTTAATTTCCAACTCTGTGTACAGCAAAAAAGAAAAAAATTGAAAGTAGGAAATGTTTTAACAATATTTTGAAAGATCTTTATTCAAAAAACTATGCTCCTTGCATACCTGGTTAGTAATTCCGCTTTATTACCACTTGCTTTAGCTCCGAAAACTTTTAATTTAACTTTTAACGAGGAAACAGTTTCCTTTTCGTCAACCATACCTTTTTTTAAGCTTTAAAATGTATAACGCTTGAGAAAGAGCAATTCCTATAATTTATTAGTGTATCGCGTAATGAAAAAGCACTAGGCTCGAACTACCGGAAGGACACAATCCCAGTTGTACGTGCCGCGCTCCCTGGCGGCAAAGTTTGTCCCAAGCATGCCCTATTGTGTTGTAATTTTATGTTGCACATTGTTTAAATAAGGTTGTGATGATGATGTCTTGTCCAAATAAGGTTGTGTTTTTTAAAATAAATTACGACTGTTTTAAATGCATAATTGCAACAAAGGGCATAAAAATACTTTTCAAGTTTCTCTAAATAAGTACTTCGAACTTTAGAAAAAAAAACGATTTTACAAACCTCTTTTTTTAACCGAGCTGGGCTCGGTCACCCAGGTACTATGACCTTCTCGCCGACTTTTACCGAGTTTGATGATTTTCTTTATCTTATGAAAAAAACTTTTTTAAATAAACAACGATAGCAGTCAAGAAATTTTTAATCACAGAAAAGTTCATCTGATATTTCAATTTTTAAATTTTACTGCTAAAGTATTTTAACTTAGCCACGTGCCAACTTTTTTTTTTTTTTCTTTTTTCACAATGACATTACATTTCCATCTGCAGCCAAATCTTTTTTTTTTAATCGGAAATCGAAATCGAGACGTACACACTTTTGCTGCTTAATACATATTTATACGGAAAAATTCGAATAACTATTTGAAAGCATTTTGGATTTCAACTCAAAAATTTCGGTAACTCATGCCTACAAAACGGTTTCAAACAAATACCCACCCCCAGTCGCTCCTTCGAACTCCTTAGTTTAATTGGCCGTAAAGAGTAGTATTGATTTCCGTGGAACTACTTTCAATAGGTCGCCCAACTTTTTGTTCTTAGTGCCGAAAAAATATGTGTTATTAAATTTCTTCAAGTTAAGAAACATCTTAAAAAAAACAAGTGAAAAACTCAGTAAGATGTGTTTTTTTTTCTATAAGTTTAAATGTGACGCAACTAGAATACACAAACAAGTTCAAGAACTTGATATAAAACATTTTTAACGATTCTACTTTCACCATTATAAAACTTAAAAGCTCCGTGTAGGCATTTTATGCATTGGTTTCAAACAATTATGTAACTTGGACAGAAAAAAGTAATACCATATGTAAATCATATTTAAATCGCTTAGCGAACTTTTTGAGGTGAATTTATGTCCTACAATGAATAAAATATGATTGTAAAAGCATAAAAAATACATTTAAGCATAAGAGGGGAATGTGGGGCAAAGTGAAATAGTTATGATAGCTGACCTATTTCAAAATGAACACATAGGAAATTTGTTCTGAAAATTATTGTGCATAAAGATTGAATAATGTATTTTGTATGACAACTTGCGTTGAAATAATATTTTTCAGTTTTGGCAATTGTTTTGCATCTTCAAAAAAAGTTGGAAATTTTCCACCTAAAAAACTATAGGGCAAAGTGAAAAATGCAACATTTTTTACTAAGAAAAATTTTCTGTTTTATGATTAACAGTAATTTTCATCAAATAGACTAGTAAACAAACGAATAAATGATTAATTACTGAAAAATAAACAAATAAATAAATAAACAACTTAATGAGCTCATTAATTTATGAGAAAAAGAAATGAGTAAATAATATAGAGAACGAATAAAAGAAAAATCAGTGAAGGAATTAACAAATAAGGGAATTAATAGGTAAAAAATGTAAATTAATCAATAAATGAAGAAATATGTACGTGATTAAAAAAGCAATGCATAAGTAAACGAAATGAACTATTTCACTTTGCCACATGCACTTTTCCCCGCGTGCACTTGACAAAGTACTTTGAACGTTTAAAATCAAAATTCGCTTAATCTAAACGAAATAAGTATTTTACTGAATACCAGTAGATCTCAATTAATACTTAAAATGATAATTACAAAAATTTTAATTTTATCATATCAAAAAAATTTTTTGAAAAACACGAATATTACAATATGTGTATCAAATTTTGAAAAGGACTTGAAAAATTTTTTTCATTGATCTTTAGATCTATCTATTTGTTGGGGACTTTGCTAAAATATTGCTAGATAGGTGGCGCTGCAGACTGAAATTATTTTGCCATTTCATTTTGTCCCGCTATTTCACTTTGCCCCACATTCCCCAACAGTAAACCATTATTAATCCGGGTCCTATTAAAACGGACATCGCTTAATCCAGACAGCTATTTAAATGTATATACCGTATGAAGAAAAGGCGAGTTCGTGCAATAATACGTGTTCTAGGCCTGCAAAATACTGTATGCACTTAATAGGGATGTACTGATTGATCGGCAGTATTGGGTAATTTCCTATAATTGGTCAGTTTGCCGATTATTGATAATCGGCAAAATTTTGCGGACAAAATATCTTTTAAATGCTATTTTTAAGCATACCTTGACCAAGACACTATGATAGATAACTTGTTGAACAGTAAATATATGAAATTTTCTACAATCTATACTAAAACATGTTGTATGAAAGAATAAGGAGTAAAAACAAAACAAATGATTCATACCGTGCGTAAAACTGAATGGAATATCTATAAAAATAAGGATGAAGGGTTCTGTTTGTTTGTAACCGATGGCTAGAAGCCTCCACAGCACCTACAGACCTGAAACTTGGCGCAAAATTCGAACGTATCCCAGTAAACTGCACCTTGAACGCCGAATTCTAAATAGTTATTTCTAAATTAATTAATTAGTCTCATTTTTGGTGTATCCGGCATGATTGAGGGGGAAAACTTTCCCTCACCCCATAACATTATACATCACTGGAAAGGGCTTTTTTTCTGAAAAAGAAAAGTTTTGGCACATTTCTCTCCGTTTAAAAGAACATAAGATATTCATTACTCAAATTCAGTCAATTTGCAAGGCTTAACTCTATACTCAAAACTGAAACAACACTAGGTCCATTTTCCAGACAAACTGCTCTTTCGTCCCTGAAGTTACATAGTGGTTTGTTTAAATTTGCGTATAGAGTTAAGCTTTGAAAATGAACTAAATTTGAACAATTAAAATATCTCCTGTTAGTTGCTTAACTTAATGTCTTTTTAATACGCTTTTATTAGTTTCACTTGTGGGTTTGTTTATATGTAACTAGAGAGCACGTTAAATTATTTATGTATGCATCCCAAGGTTCGTGTTTAGAGACGCCATTTTGAACTCGCTAAAATTATAAAGCAGTTTTCACCCGGACCCGCTGCTTTAATTTTCATATTCTGAAAATTCTAAACAAAAACTGATTAGAGATTTGATTTTTTTTTTTTTTTGCAAATAAATATCATCCCTGTCAGTCATCCAAATGACTGGAAGCAGTTTTTTTGTCACCTTTAGAAAATTAGTTTTGAAAAATGTCAACCCTACGGGAAAAGAAGCTTTTTAGTTAATTTAATCTGAATCAAGTTACATTTTCACTTTATTCAGGCATTTTTTTTTGACCTTTAAAAAACAGTAATATTTAAGTAGAATTAACCCTTTAAGCGGTTTGCCCGTACAGCGTACGTGCTGTCCGAAATTGTCCTCATCTGGTTTGCCCGTACGGCGTACGGGCATCGATATTTTCTGATTTCCTTTTCTGCTTTGGCCGAATTTTTCATTATTGAAAGAGACTATTTAGTAGTATTATTTTTCAGCAGATAGTGTGGCTTGTCCATCTAAATGAAATTCTTTTCATCCAAAAAAGGTTACAGAAAGATTTTTTTTCCATATTTTCGACATTGCTGTGTGGAACTCATATGTTGTCTACCGTAAAAACGGAGAAGCATTAAAAACGAAAGAAAAAATTTAAAAAATCCTAATATTCTTATTCTGTTAAGTATGGTACTTAACTATATGCAATAAAAAAATATGCCTTTTTTGGAAGTATTTCTGGTAAAATAATTGACTGCTTAAAGGGTTAAGTTTTTGTAACATACAATAATGAACCTTGCAATTCTTGACAAACGTTAAGCTTTGAAACGCGTCAAATAAAAAAAACCTCTTTGAATCAAACTTTGATCTCATTTTTTTCTCACTGGCATTACTTCGTCAGTGGCACCCTTTATCTTACGTCACTTCTTTTGAAACAACACTTTGAAACTTAGATATAAGTGTATTAATGTTTACAATTTTTTACATTTCTAAAACTCAAGATGCACAAGGATTTTAACTCGATATTTTTATTACTATTATTGTAATAAATAGATTAGTATTCGTCATTCACATGTTTACGAAGAACACAAAACAAAAATACAATAAGATACAATAACTAAGCTCTGCTAATGTCGCTTGTCACTTACGTAATCTCTAAAAAAAATCTCAGCCTTTTTAAACAAACGCACTACAAACTTTCCCATTTTTATAAACTCACTCTATTTATTCAGAACACAAACCCACAAACATTATATACCAGCAGAGTAACTAAAGTACTAATGAGTCACGTAAGAACAAGTACTAACATTAAATTAAAAATTTAAACAACCCCCGACCCTGGGTACTAATCCCATCTTAAAACAAACTTCTCTGGTTGTAAACCATTTTAAATATACAAGGGCGTATTTAAGGGGAGGCCGAGCCCCCCCCCCCCCCCGAAATCGAGAAAGATTTTTTCAAAAGTAGGTTTTCGGTTCGTGTTTGCTCAAAAAAAAAAAAAAAAAAAATCCGAAAGAAAAAAGCCCACTCTTTATTAACATTGTTTTCAAAGGTGTATATGACGGAGGGCTCCAGAGGGTCTTCCCTCCTATACCACCCCCCGAAAAAAAATTCGTATGGGCAATTCCAGGCAACATGGGAACTCGGTGATAAAAAAAAATTTTGAAAAATTGTCTTAATTTTTTTTGTAGGTTCTCTATATTGATTGAAGTTTACAAATTAGAAAAAAGAAACTTCAGGTGAATAATTTTCTTTTTGTAAGAGAGCTTGTTCTATGAGCTCACAATCTTGTAAAAGTCTCTCTCTGCTAGACGCAATTTTAAACGAGCATATTTTATTGGTTCAACCTGTTTCCACAATTCAATTGCATTTTTTCCTGGCAGATTTATTCGATAAGAAAACAATTATTAACAGTACATTTTGAAATTTATTCTTGAAATAATTTTTTAAAGTAGTTTTTAAACCATTAAATTTTGTGTAACGTGAGTCACGAAAACTTAATTTTTTTAATATTTCTAAATTTTATAGCTTATAAATGAAATTTTTTTCCCTGTTTCTCCTACTCATGTACATTACAAAAAAGAATTTATTGGCCAATTTAGAGTTTTTTGCTTTTTTATTCAAAAAATAAGGATGTTTATTTTGTAACGTGAGTCACGCGAAAAGTGAGTTACAACCAATACAAGCTAATATTAACTTCTTAAAAGTATTTAATGTGCCTTAATGGTATTTTAGGGTCTAAAGAGAGGATCAGCACCTGTACACACCTACATATAATTAATAATACTGATGAAATTAAATATAAATCGCGTAATTTTAATTCTTTTAGTGTTTTATAATCTTTCAATTAGTGCACTGGGTCTCAGTTTTGGCACTCAACTTTCCAATGTGTAGCATGGGTGTTTATGCATGCACATATTTTTCTTCCGCATCTAAAAAAGATTTTTCATTCCAATAAAAGAAATTTTTTAAATATTTAACGAGTAACCGCAGAATAACAGAAAAGGTGCCGAGAAAAATTGAAGCAAGAAGGGAAGTACATTGCATGTAAACAGAAACATTGTCTCTGGATGAAAGAATGTCTAACGAAAAATGTCCAAAAGCTAAGGATATTGTCTCTAGCAATTCAATATAAGCTGAAAAATAAACATATGAAACTTTCAAAGGAAATTTTGGCTAAATTCAAACTTCTTAAATATCGCTTCAACAAGTATACAAATATGTAAATACACTAAGGAAGACTTGCCAAAACAATTAGAAATTCCGTTAATTCACCTCACAGTTAAACTGTAGTCATAAGTAAGTTACTCAATACTCATCCGTAAATGTAATATACATTTGAAAAGAAAATTTCAATGTCCACCGAACTCATGCTGAAAAAATTATTTATCACAAGAAAATTTAAACGAAAATGATTTTAAAAAGTAGCTTGAGCGAGAGAAAAAAATATATATATATACATATAAAATTAGAACATAAGAGAAATTTTAAAAAGCACGGTCAACATCTCACTTGCTCTTATTTGAGATGCTTAAAATTTAATTATTCATCAGTAGTGGATGAGAAAAGTAAGTACTTTGAAGAGCCTACTTCTGACAGCAGTTAACTAATTTTACACCCATTATGCAACATTAAATGTTATGATTGGTATCAGATGAATGGTAATGGTGTGTAGTATCCTGTAAAAGTTTTCAGATGCATGAATTCAGAATTTGAAGTCAGTACAATGCAGCCACAGAGAAAATACGGGAAGTAGTATAAAAAAAGACAAACATATATTTTGGAAAATTGAATTGATGAATCCACTCTGTGACCGTTCAGAGGGGTTAGATGGTAGCTGCTAAGGAGAATTTTAACCCGAGGTCTATGGGACAAAAATTCGTGCTGCGAAAAATTGGCCGTTAAGAAAGGCCGCTTTGTAAAAGTGACCGCTCAGAGAGGTTTTACTGTATTCAAAACTGATCAACTAAAGAAAACAAGCCATTAAGCATTTATTTTAAATGAACTTAAGTGAAGTCGCTCAATAAAATTTTCAAAATAAGATGTAAAGTAAAAGACTAAAACGGAGATGTAACGTGAGTCACGAAACTATGTAACGTGAGTCACGCTCAACATATTGATTAACTTAATTAGTGACTGCAGAATGAACTTTATTTTCGTATATATCATAACTTAGAAACATATTTTGTGCCATGAAAAGCAGTTTTTAAATTTTATTATTCTGAAAGAGCAGGAATCCTAGGTTTTTAATTATCCAAAAAACTTGAGTTCCTTTTTTTTGTAACCGTGAGTCACGATGCTAAATTAAGGTTGAAACACCATCTATTTCTGTTGAAATTTAAAATGCTGACATCCATAGGTTCTTACTGCATCCCAGATGACTGTCAACAGCTTTATTTAAATCAGGCATGGTTATTTCTTTTATATATATAACATTTACTTTTGTAAAATCACGTCAAATTGTAACGTGAGTCACGTGGAATTGCCCGTATATATATATATTTTTTTTTAATAAAGGTAGTTATTATTATTCGGTTTAAGTTTACTCTTTATTATTTACATACTTTTAGCTTGAAATACATAACTAAATAAATAATTATTGCTAATAATAATTCGTTAGATTACACCAGGCAGTGGTGCAGCCTAAGGCCCCTATATAGACTATATAGCGGCTTTAGTGCAACCCAAGAGGGTCAGGGAGCCCTTGCGATTTACTCGAGAGAAAAAAGAACGTGTCTTGGGAAAATGAAGATATTTCAATTAGAAAACGCATAGAAAAAATCCTAATCATTTTGAATAGAAATCTTTAAATGAAAAATATTCAACACATGTAGATTATTAGTCAGCAAATTACGTTTCTCTCTATCTTCTCATTCCCTCTGTTTTTCTAGTCAGTCAGGAAATAAGAGTCTTTAAAGTAATGCTACACTCAATAAATTTAAAATAAAGTGTAATCATTCCTCCCCGGCAAGAAATTGAAAATAAAGTGTAACTATTCCTCCCAGCAAAAAATTTAAAATAAACTGCAATCATTTTTGGTTTTAGTTTTTTCAGATATTATTTCCAAGCTTTCAGCTGAACGAAAAAAAAATCGAAAAAGGTAGAAGTCCAAGCCGGCCGAGCTAGAAGGGGCACGTAATTTTCAATCTCTTTACCAGTGGTGAAATTAAAGAATAGAGTGCTTCTTAGTGGCGGGTTTAAGGTATGGAGTCGAGGCCCGTATATCCGCCAAGCATGAATTCAAAGAAATCTCATGACCCCCCTTAAATAGTCCAAAGAGATCTTAAAATATCGCTTTTACAACGTGTAATTTAATTGCACTTTCAAGATTTCAATATCCAAAAATTTTCGGAAGAGAGTTCTTTTCCCGCTTCTTCAATACCTTGGTCAAACATAGCCTCAAATGGCATTTTAGAGATTTAAAATTGAAACAGTTGACGGTAGTTGATATCTCCCTTACTTTTCTAGAGTCTTTAGCTCTAAAATGTGTTTTTTGAAAAGAGAGAGCTCCTGAATTACAGTCTCTATGCCCAAAAATTTCCGGAAGAGTCCCTAAATCCTTTTATTATCCTAAATGTTGTCACACAAAGCCTAAAAGCAATTGGTACTATCAAAAATCATGGCGTAAGCGGCGCTATTGAATTATTTTTAAGGGACGTTTTTAAAAGTTTTTGTTTGGCTCTCGTTTTTAGAGGGATCTTCGTGGAATTCTTTGATGATAAGTTTTTGTTCTTGGGGGTAATGGGCCCCTCTGCTAAAAGTAAAATTTTGAACCTTCAGTTTCAAAAAATAGAGCTTAAAATTGCATTTTTCAAGCTTCAATGCCGCAAAATTTCGGGCACAGCTCCCGAATCCTGCCTCTTCTCTTGACGGTACTAAAGATAACCTAAATAAAAATGTTTTTAACGCATTAATTTCGAAACATTTCGGGAGAGAGTCCTTGCTCGTTACTACCAAAGATGGTCTAAAGTAAAGATGGCTTAAGGTTTCAATTTTGAAAATTTTCGGAGGAAGATCCCTAACCACTTTTTGTATCTTAATGTCTCCAAAGAGGACGCGAAATTGCGCATCTATGCATCGAAAATCGTTCAGGGGAGGGTCTTTGAACGTTTACTTCCCAAAGATAACTTAAATGAGACTTCAGTTAAAAAAAAAAAAATCATCTTCTTTTCTTTTACTCCATCATGAAGAAATATATCCTGAGTTGTGCTTCAGAGTCAAAATATTTCAGGAGAGATGGTCCAAGTCTTCTCAATTCCTTTAACGTCACTAAAGATAGCCTGAAATTGCGTGTTTAGAATTTTAGTTTCAGTAATTCCCAGAGGAGTTTTGATCCTCCAATGTCATCAAAGGTAGCATAAATAATTTCAATTTTGAAAAAAGTTTTGAAGGGAATCTAAAACTTCGTAATTTTCTATCTTTTCCAAAAATTACAATATTTTAATTCAATTTGAAAATGTCTACCTGTCTTACAGTAATAGCGGGAAAAAAAAAGAAAGTTAGTGGGGGGGGGGGAGCTAAGCTTGATTATATGGGCCCCCTCCGAAATAAAATCCTATATACGCCACTGTAAATGTAAATATACTTACAGTGAACTCTCACTTATACACCGCCTCATTTATGCGCCTTTTTCACTTATACGACGATTTTAAATGATCCCAGCACTTTCCATAGCAAAACAATGATAGTATCATTCGTTTATGCGTTGCTCTAAAGATAAATATTTCACTTATGAGCTGAATTTTCTCTAAAAGGTAAAAACATTAATTCATTTTCTTTAAAAAATAAGCATTTTTCTTCACTTTCCTCTTTAATCTTTCGCCTTTATTGCTCACGGAAGGCACTTAGATCGGAGAGGGACAATTATCTGTTATGCATCGTTTTAAAGGAAACAGTTTGCAATTAGGTATACTACACTCTTTGTTTTCTCCTTATCATTGTAGTTAAGTTACAGTAGTTGCCAAACCGTAGTAATATGACCATTTTCTATAGAAACATTCTTATTCATTCTCTCATTAGAAACTGTTGCGTTTTGGTCCTTTAAATAGGCTTGTTCACTTATACGTCTCTCTCACTTATACGCCTTTTTCTGTTGGTCCCTTGGGCCGGCGTATAAGCGAGAGTTCACTGTATTTGTTTTCGAGAGGATGTGGTAAACACGGAAAAGGAAAGACAATCCTTACTAGTAACATTTGCTAGTCGCAAAAGCCTAATAAAGAGGGAAAATGAAAAATTCTTGTATTAAAATCAATGTCAAGTATTTTAATTGTTAGCAAACAGAAACTGGCAACATATACATATTTTATTTTAAATCATTGAGTTTTCTTTCCTCGTTGGCCAACAATGGTTTCCAATCAAATAAATGTAAGCCTCATATAACCGTATTTGCTAATAGAGGCTAAGCTGCATTTGCTAAAAAACGCTATAGGGCAATTCCACATGACTCACGTTACCATTTGACGTGATTTTACAAAAGTAAATGTTATATATATTAAAGAAATATCATGCTTAATTTAAATAAAGCTCTTGACAGTCATCTGGGATGCAGTGAGAGCCTATGGATGTCAGCATTTTAAATTTTAACAGAAATAGATGGTGTTTTTACCTTAATTTAACATCGTGACTCACGTTACAAAAAAAAAGGAACTCAAGTTTTTTGGATAACTAAAAACCTAAGCTTTCTGCTCTTTTAGAATAATAAAATTGAAAAACTGCTTTTCATGGAACAAAATATGTTTTTAAGTTATGATATATACGAAAATAAAGTTCATTCTGCAGTCACTAATTAAGTTAATCCATATTTTGAGCGTGACTCACGTTACATAGTTTCGTGACTCACGTTACATTTCCGTTTTAGTCTTTTACTTTACATCTTATTTTGAAAATTGTGTTGAGAGACTTCACTTAAATTTAATTAAAATTAATGCTTAATGTCTTGTTTTCTTTAATTGATCAGTTTTAAACACAGTAAAACCTCTCCGAGCGGTCACTTCTACAAAGCGGCCACCCCTCATAACGGCCAATTTTTCGCAGCACGGATTTTTTGTCCCACAGACCTTGTGTTAAAATTCTCCCTAGCAGCTGCCATCCTAGCCCTTTGAAGGGTCGCCGAGAAGATTCATTAATTCAATTTTTCAGAAAAAATATGTTTGTCTTTTTTTATACTACTTCCCGTATTTTCTGTGGCTGCATTGCACCGATTTCAAATTCTCAATTGATACATCTGAAAACTTTTACAGGATACTACACACCATTACATTTCATCTGATACCAATCATAACATATAATGTTGCATAATGGCTGTAAAATTAGTTGACTGCTGTCAGAAGTAGGCTCTTAGGGCCCTGCTCCACATCAGCGTAAAACGCGACCGAAACTGAAGGCAGAAACCGAAAATCCGGGTACTTTCCATAGGAACACTATTTGCTTCATATTACGCTTCTGCTTTATTTTTCTGCTTTACGTCAATGTGGAGCAGGGCCCTTACTTTTTTCATCCACTACTGATGAATAATTAAATTTTAAACATCTCAAATAAGAGCAAGTGAGATGTTGACCGTGATTTTTAAAATTTCTCTTATGTTCCAATTTTATATGTATACTAGCAGTACCCGCACGGCGCTGCCCGTGCAATAAATGTAAAGGCGTTATTTCATGACGTCATCGAGTAAGATGGCCTCGATGACGTCATTAAATAATGCAAAATCTTGATTTTTCAAAATGTCATAACTCGGTCAATTTTTGTGGTAGAACAGTGATTTTTTTTTAGTTTTAAACGTTACAGTGTCATGAATGTTTTACTAAATATGATTGATAGGACTGGGGGGCTGTATAAAAATTTAAATTTCGTAACTCTTTCAAAATTTGATTTTTTGAAAAACATTGAATAGACCCAAAATTCCTTTCGTAATTTGGAGATTTTTTCCTAAATGAACTATATGCGTATCTCTAAAGGTTTAGAAATTAGTTATTGGTCCACGATAGGAGTGGACACCCTGTATATCACGCAAAAGTAATTTTTAAAAAAATAAATCAAAATTTTCACTTCAGAACTGCTTGTACTTTTTAACTGCAACCGCATAACATAATGTTGACAAACAAAACACCTAAATATTTGAATTAACGTAATGGGGAAACAGTTTCCTGTTGTTTTTAGCATAATTCGCTAAAATCTGGGTAGTAAAATGTAATCGTAAACAATTTCCATTGATATTTTTCGACAATCAAATTTAATCCACCATATAACTTCAGTGGCAAAACAATAGTTTGTCCAGAAAATGGATCTGGTGTTATATTTTAAAGCATCCAGCTAAGCCTTGGAAACTGAGCAGATTTGAATAATTAATATCTAACGTTCTAACTATCGAACAGAAACGTGACAAAACTTTGCTGTTGGAAATTACATTCTGTCGTAAATTGGCAACACAGTTTTCTTTAACAGTATGCAAATTGCTGCATCACTTAAAAGCATATAATAGTCGACTAGTATGTTTTGGCTTAGACGATGTGGTTGTAAGTTATCTTGTCAGTTGGATGTTATGTTGTTTTTGTAAATACGTTTGTTTTAATTCTAGCATATAAAATAAAATGCATCTATTTTTTGATTTATATTATTGCTACATCATTGAATTACACGGACACTGCTTTAACTCTGCTAAGCATTTGAACATGGTTACGGGCCTTGTTCATGCAATAAAAGGTCCGGTAGATTCAAATTGGTGTAGTATTTGAATACGCTTGAAATATTCAAAAGTTGAAATGGCTCTTGTTCAAGAACTTTCTTTTACATTTCCGAAGTTATCGGATTACAACTATGCATCTTGGAAACTCGATATAAAATGTGTTTTGATCGACAGAAATTGCTGGGAGTTTGTTTCAAGCCATGAAGAGCCGAAATGTGATGAAGCTGCATCTGAAAGAGATAGAAAAGACTTTGAATGGCGTAAACGAAGAGCGTATACGACCATATATCAAGCTGTGGAGAGGAAATTCCAGATTCTAATTGCTCAAACTGAAAGCGGAAAAGAAGCATGGGACTTGGGACATTCTGAAGCTCAATTTTGAACCAACTTCGCGTGCTCGTTTAGCTGGATTACTAGATGAGTTCTTCGAACTTAAATTAAACCCACAAGAAGAAACTGTAGGTTTATTTTGCAAGAAAATTGAAGAGAAAACTTTGCAAGTTAAAGATTCTGGTTTTGATATGCCGGAGTTGTTAGTGTGTTTCCAACTTATACGCCGGTTACCTGAAGAATATGAAAATCTAGTTCAAATGCTGTACAGATTAGATAAGGAATTTACGCTAGAGAACGTGTCAAGACAACTCATCACTGAGCACGGAAGAATTTGTTTGAAACGTAAAGACGAAGGGAAGTTCATAGCTGACGCTTACGCTACTAGATGTAAATCGTCCGACGAGAAATCAACTATGCCGAAGAAGAATTTCGGAAACAGAGCTCGATCAACTTCAAGCAGTGGAAGCGACCTGGATCCCCGAAGAAATTCGACCTCTTTCCGACCAAATTGTATGGGGCCGAAATTGAATTGCAGTTACTGCGGGAAGCCCAACCATACGGAGGAAAAATGTTTCAAGAAAGCCCGAGATTTCGAGAAAAAACAAGCTCTTCACTGTGAATCTACAAAACAGACTGAATTAGTTTTCAACACCTCTTCAAATGAAAGAAAAGTAGTGGAATTTTTGATTGACTCAGCAAGTACTTCACATTTTGCGAATGACAAAGAACTATTTACTACGTATAGAGACATTCCACATCAAAAAGTACTAATTGGTGATAAAGACAGTTCATCGGAATTGCATGGAATCGGAGATATTGATCTAACGATTCAAGACACGAGAGGTAATATCGACATCATTTTAAAAAATGTTCTTTATGCACCAAATATGAGGAGAAATTTAATTGGTGGGGCTAATGTAGACATTGCAGGTTGTAAAATTCTATGGGGAAATGATAAAATGGTTATGCATGATAAATTTGATAAATATCTTTTTACGGTACCCCGTATAAATAAATTGTATATAGTCAAAGGTTACGTTACAAACTGTAAAAATTATGCCTTTTCAGTCAGTTTAAGTCCGGAAATTATTCATCGCAGATTCTGTCATGTCAAGTTACCTTTACTAATTAAAATGAGTAAAAACAATTGCGTTAAGGGAATTGAAAATATAAATTGTAAAAATGTAAATAAAATATGTGAAACGTGTGCTATTGCAAAATCTGAAAGAACCTCATTTAAGAGAGGATATCAGTTAGACGTAAGTCAAATGAAGTTCTAGACAGGGTATACATGGATTTGTGGGGTGCGTCTCCTGTTGATTCATTTGCAGGAGGGAAATATTTTTTGTCAATTGTTGATGACTATTCCAGAAAAACTCAAGTATTTATCATAAAAGATAAAACGGAAGTCTTTGAATGTTTTAAAAAGTTTTTAGTGAAAGCGGAAAGACAGACTGGTAAAAAACTGAAATGCGTTCGTACGGATAATGGTCTTGAATTTACGCATAAAGAATTCGAGAAATTTTTAAATGAGTTAGGAATAAGAATTGAAAGGTCTTCAATTTATACCCCAGAACAAGTAGGAGTCGCAGAAAATTTCAATAAAGTAGCTATGAATGCAGTTCGAGCAATGCTACAGGATAGTAGATTAAAACCTCAATTTTGGGGGAAGCTCTTTTAATGTATGTTCATACAAAAAATAGAACTGAACACAGTTTAACAGAAGGTCTAACGCCGCAAGAAATATAGACAGGATTCAAACCTTCGACAAGGCACTTTAGAATCTTTGGCTCACTAGCATTTGTTCATTTGCCTAAAGTTAAACGAAATAAACTTCAGCCTAGAGCTTTAATAGGAATTTTAGTTGGATACGCAAATAAAACTAAAGGATATAGGATTTACGTTCCAAAAGAAAGACTAATTGTAGAAACTATACATGTGCGTATAGATGAAAGCAGAACGGTATTCGGGAAAAATAATGGTTATAAATACACTAATTTAAGTTTTGATGAATGCCCAACTGAACAGAATTTTAAAAACGCAACGCTAGATCTTAACCATGAAATTCCGGGTTGGAACTTAAGTGACGATGAAGACGATAAATCTCAGGAAAGTAAAAGCTTAAGTCCCGTAAATATTTCCGAATGGAAACGCATCGAAAAACCGCGAACAAAAAGCACAAGAATTGATGTTTATTATTATACTCCAGGTACAAACGTACGACTAAGGTCTTTAAATGACGTAAAAAAATACTGTAAGAAAAATAAAATAGCTTTTGAACCCAATAAATTTGATTTCATTCCGAAAACAAAACATTCTAACGCGGAAAATATAAAAGAAACTTCGAGTGATTCTGATTTTGATTTGAATGAAATTTTTCAAAATGAAATTTATAATGTTGAAATCCCTAGATCATTTGAGGATGTAAAAACTAGTCCAGGGGGTCTAGTCTCTGCCCAATACGGAAAAATTCTCCGCATTCAAAACCAACCCGTGACGTCATTTTAACGTATGTAACGAGACCCGCTAGTCTCTGCCCTTTTTTTCCGCACGCAAAATACGTACTCTAAAATGTAAACATACGGAAAATTTACGCCGTCTTCTTTCAGGCGGAAAACCATTTTGCGTACTTAAAATCCAAGATGGATGCCGCGTTTGCTGCGTTGGATTAGCAACTAGAAGACGTTGAAAGATTGGAAACGATAGAAAGAAATGGTGTTTAAAGACCAATTCAATGCTTTCGAGCTTTCAGATCGCAGATTTGTTAAACTTTTCAGATTAACAAAAAATTTAGCGATTGATTGACCTCACGGAAGATATTAAAGATAGTTTTCCCGCCGGAAGACTACCAGCTCACTTGCGGGTAAGTACTTTCTTCATTATTTTGCAAACAAAACATCATTTTTAATGCTTTGCGTCCATTTATAGAGTAGTAGCAAATCTTGTTCGCGCCTTACGAAAACTGCTGTTTATTTTTTTCACACAGATTCCTTTTATTCAACCATATTAAATCAACCAAAAAACGAAAGAAATCTCGACCTGGCCGTTTCGGATTTTCATGTAACTTTCGGGAATCCTACCCTTGAACAGTGCTGTATTTACGTATGGTCTTAATGGGCTATAGCCCAGGGCGGCATGATTGGGGGGGGGGGGGCGGCACTTTTTTCATGTAAAATGAAGACTTTTTTTTTTTAGACAGCAGGGTGGATCGGCCGCGAGAATTACATCTATCAATTGAATTAAATACTGTTCTTTGTTAATAACGCTGTGTGGCCGGGCTTTGCACGGTTTACCTTGAAAATACATTTTATGTCAAGTAAATAAAGTTTTTTTTTTTTTTTACAACTCTGAAATTCAACACCTCAAGGGGGGGGGGCAGTTTCAAAAGTCCAGGGCGGCCTCACGTCTATTTTTTTATATTGAAAAATCTATTATTCATAATTAATCAGTAATTAATTTCTGAAATTCGTTAAAAAACATTTTTTTTTCTTGCTGGCAGTGTTGTAAAATATTATAACTCAAGTTCTATGAGAGGTACAGAGTTGCATATTAACTCATTTTAATAACAATTATATGCGCTTTAATTTGATATGTAACGACAATATTTCGAGGAAAGATTTTCTCACAAAATAAATAAATAAATGACACTGTCAATTAAAAATTTAGGCCCAAGGCCGACAATACTTTAGAGGCCCCCTTCTGTGCTCTGCCTTTTCAAGTCACCAAAAAAAAAAAATCTTTTTCGCAGTGGCGATATAAGGGGGCCAGCCCCCTGGCCCCCTTGTATCCCCGCCCTTAATTATCCCCCCCCTTGTATCGCCACTGCGATACAAGGGGGGGATAATTAAATAATACTCTATAAATGGACGAAAAGCATTAAAAATGTTTTGTTTGCAAAATAATGAAGAAAGTATTTACCCATCCCCCCCCCCAAGCTCAATGGCGCGAATCCCCCCCCCCCCAAAAAAAAAATTCACAACCCTCTTGTGCTTTTTATTTTTTTTCCTCTTTTTTATTTCTTTTTTCTAATATTATTTATTTATTTTTTAAATTATAACTATTAGTTTTTCATGTATTAACTTTTTAAAAGTACTAATTATGCGCAGAATATAATCGCTTTTTTTCTCTTCCACACATTCCAAGCACACCCACACACACACGAAAAAAAAATAATAATTTAAATAAAAAAACTAAATTAATAAATAATTTAAATAAATAAATCAGTTTTAAAAAATCCCCCCCTAAAATTTTGTTGGCGCAACTTGCGCCATAATCCTCCCTGTGGGCACCCCTGAGGGGGGTGATTTTTGGGGATCATTGTATAGAGCTCTGCAAGGCCCTATGTAGTTGCACTGTATGCATTATGTCTAGCCCTGATACTGTTTTTTTATATCCATTTTAGCTCAAGATTTTTAAAGCTAATTCCCAAGAAAGAAATCTTTTTTTCTTTCCATAAAATGAACTAAATAAGAGAAGTGCTAATTAAGTATCAAAAGAGATTGTTTTTATTTTTCAATTTATGAATCATTATTTTTTTCTTAAAAATACATAATTCTTCAATGCTGTGCATCAGTTTTTAAAAAATTAGGGGCCCCTTAGGAAGATGAGGCCCCAGTCCCAGGCCTAGATGGCCTGTGCCATAATCAGGCCCTAGCAATTGTGTTAATTAGGGCTTGTAGTACTTGTTTTTAATTCCATATCCAGCACAAAAATATTTTAAATTAGATTCTGAAAAATATTATAGTGTTATACATATTCAGGAGCCCCGAAGGGAGGTCATGAGAGTTTTCCTCATTCGGCAAGCTCGAAATGACAAGTCGGCAAATTCAGGAACAGTATTACTTTTTTTGTGAAGCTGCAATATCTTCCTGTTTTTACATAATTTTGTTGCCTTTGAAAATAAGAAGACCCGATTTATAAAACTCAATTCGGCTGTTGTCAAATGACCATCATGCTTTAAATGATGATATAGATAAATGGTGATAGATGCAATATTCTATGATATGTCATACAGTCAATACGCTTTAATCTGTATATATGTTAACAACAATAATTTATAAATCATGAAATCAATTGTTTTGACTATTCAAAATACACTCCCGCTGTTATTTATCTAAATTCCAATATTTGTCAATGATTTTTTTAGTGACACCCATTGTCTTTTCTCATAAGTAATAGTATAAGGTCTGTGTGTATGCAAACAATGGAAAACAAAAGTAAAAGCGTTGTCTGCCGAGCATTGCCAAGTCAACGATTACGATACGTGCCGATTGAAACACTAATTTTCGACTGGCTGATTTGGATCGGAATAAAGGCGTGGCTTAATATTTTTCAGTACGTTCGTAAACACGCCGAATGTTAACGTACGTTCGGAATATTTGGGCAGAGACTACGCAGTTACCGCACGTACGGTTATCAGCATACGTTATTAGAGTTCGTTACGATGCGTGCGTACGTTGACGGCATGATTAACGTGCGTAAATTTACGTATGGGCAGAGACTAGACCCCCAGATAAAGGGAAATGGAATGTCGCAATGAAGCAGGAAATAGACACAATGTACAAAAGAAGGGTTTGGCGGTTGGTAGATCCTCCAAAAAATGCCACAATATTAGGTAGTAGATGGGTTTATAATATAAAAAATACTGAGAAAAATGGTAGAAAGTATAAAGCGAGACTTTGTGCAAAAGGTTATGAAATGAAACAGGGAATCCATTATCAGGATTTATTTTCACCTGTCATTAACTTTTCTATCATAAAATTAATGTTCATTTTATTGGTATCTATGTTAAAATGGCATCATGTGCAATTAGATGTGAAATCAGCCTATTTATATGGAACTTTAAAAGAAACTATCTTTATGCGACAGCCGCCTGGTTTCATAGTTAAAGGTGCTGAAAATAAAGTTTGCTTGTTAGAAAAATCTATTTATGGTTTAAAACAAAGTGGACGGGAATGGAATTCGTAATTGGATAGTATTTTACGTAATGTTGGTTTTTATAAGTTAAAATGGTGTAACTGTTTGTATAAAATGCAAGAAAATGCTGTTTTAGTGGTATATGTAGATGATTTTGTGTTATTTGCTGAAGATGAAAAAATACTGAAATTAGTAACTAAAATGTTAAAAAATAGTTTAGAAATTACTGAAATAGGTGTGACGAAATATTTGCTAGGTGTTAATTTTGAGAACATTAATAATTCAATATTTCTTCATCAAAAAACTTACATTGAAAAATTAGAATTAAAATTTAAAGATTTGCCTAAGAGTTACGTTAAACTACCTTTTAAAACTGGTTATGTCTTACCAAGTAAAGTTAACGAAAGTGAGATAGTAGAAAATGAAATCATGAAAAAATTTCCATACCGAACGTTGATTGGATGTTTGTCATTTTTGGCTTCTAGATCGAGGCCAGACATTAGTTTCTCTGTAAATGTAATGTCACAATTTTGTAATGGATATACTTATCAACACTGGTTATTAGTAGTAGATATTTTGAATTATGTTTTTGCTACTAAAACTTATAAAATTAATCTTTCTAATGTAGACTCATTAAATTTGTGTGCATATTCGGATGCTAATTGGGGGTGTTATTTAACTAAAAGACATTCAAGTAGTGGCTATATGATTTATTTTTGTAATGTTCCATTTGCTTGGAAATCGGCAAAGCAAAAATGCATAGCACTCAGTACCATGGAGTCAGAATTTATTTCCTTGACTGAAAGTGTAAAAGAATTAACTTGGTTCTCCAGAATTTTAAATGAACTTAATTTATGTGGTATAATTAAACCTATTCAGTATTGTGATAACGAGTCTGCAATCTATTTCTCGAAAAATAGTCAAGAAAATTTTAAAACTAAACAAATTGATATAAGGTGTCAATTCATTAGACAAATGATTAATGAAAATATTTTTGATTTGAAATTTGTGAACTCTAAAAGTAATAGAGCGGACTTTTTGACAAAACCTCTTTTGTATGTGAAATTTCAAAATGCTATTGGTAAGATTTTTGAATAATTGTTTTCTGTTTAAAAAAAAAATGCATTTACGACAGATGGGGCCGCTTGTTGGAAATTACATTCTGTCGTAAATTGGCAACACGGTTTTCTTTAACAGTATGCAAATTGCTGCATCACTTAAAAGCATATATATAGTCGACTAGTATGTTTTGGCTTAGACGATGTGGTTGTAAGTTATCTTGTCAGTTGGATGTTATGTTGTTTTTGTAAATACGTTTGTTTTAATTCTAGCATATAAAATAAAATGCATCTATTTTTTGATTTATATTATTGCTACATCATTGAATTACACGGACACTGCTTTAACTCTGCTAAACATTTGAACATTTTCTTTTTTAGAAAAAAACCCTTTCCAACGATATATAACGTTAAGGGGTGGGCGAATATTTTGCTCCTTAATTAGGCGAAACATACCTAAATTAATTAAAAAAGAACTAATTCGAAATTTAGAATTTTGGCTTCCAGGTGCACGAGGGCGGGGTACGTTCGAATTTTGTGCCAAGTTTCAGGTCTGCAAGTGATGTGGGGGCTTCTGGCCAGTGGTTACAAACGAACGAACACCGTCATCTTTATATAGATAGATATATTTTTTTCTCTCGCTCAAGCTATTTTTTTTTTTTTTAATAATTTTCGTTTACATTTTCTTGGGATAAATAGTTTTTTCAGCATGAGTTCGATGGACATTGAAATCTTCTTTTCAAATGTATATTACATTTACGGTTTACAGATGAGTATTGAGTAGTCTATTTGCGTTTTGTGCGCCTGGCAGCCACGGATGCTTCCATTTGAAAAAGGGGAGATAAGTTTAGGATGCGCACTTCCCGATGCCTTCAGGTTTTGGTCGCTTGTTACTTCCTCCTTGCATTTCCCCCCTATTTTGAGACAGTCTGAAGAGACTTGGCGCGTGCGCAGATACGACGGAGGTTTCGCGAAAAAATGTTAGTAAGTCATTCATGACTACAGTTGAACTGTGAGGTGAATTAACGGAATTTCTCCTTGTTTTGGCGAGTCTTCATTAGGGTATTTACATATTCGTATACTTGTTGAAGCGATATTTAAGAAGTTTGAATTTAGCCAAAATTTCCCTTGAAAGTTTCATATGTTTATTTTTCAGCTTATATTGAATTGCTAGAGACAACAACTTTAGGGCAATTCCATGCAAGTGTGGAAAAGCGTTGGAAAAATAAAACTACAGCAATGCATCTGTTTTGCATATTTTTTTATTTAAAAATGTTTGAAGTTTATTATTTATACTAATATTTTGTCAAGAATGTAGTATTTTTAGTTTGGCAGCACTTTGAAGTTGGAAATGGAATATTTAACTTTTGGTAAGGCAAATGATCAATCTTTCAACGTTGGTAAGTTTCAATTTTTTGCTTTAGATAACTGTTTTAAATTAAGAATATTGATTATTATACTTTAATTCAATATTGTGAATTGCTTAAACGAATGTTTTCACTTAAATTATGTGATTTATATAAACTTCAAAAATGCACTGTTCTATGTAACGTAAGTTACCAAAAACATATTAAAGTTCATGATGTGCATAAAGAAAGGGCAATGCAATGTTAACAATGCTATATTTTCTATCTTATAAGTGTATATTAAGCAAATAGTTAAAGTTTTTTTTTAAATATTGTTTATTTAATTTTTTGTGCTACAATCAAAATGTGTAACGTAAGTTACCGAAATATGCAGGTAATGTAAGTTACCTAAGTAGGACTTAAATACTTGCGTTTATAAAGAAAGTAAATTGTGAAATAAACCTATGTAGTTAGTAGAAGTAATTTATTCAAGAATTCCTTTAAATGTACTGTATTTACTTAATTTAAATTAATCATATTTCTTAAAATATCTCTATTTGTTAATAAGATTACAATTCACCTCTATTATAAATTACATGTTTCTTTTTGGCTTTTAAGATATTAAATATCTCTAAACTACACTGGCGGAAAAAAAAATCCCAACACCAAGAAAAAATTGCCGTAGAGTAATGAAATTTGGGTAATGCAATTGTCTAGTTAACATGTTTAAATGATTCAATGTACAAGATCACTGGCTAATTTAAGCTCAAGAAAATGCTGTGCAAATGTAAAATTATGTTAATTTAATAGAGGGTGTAACCTCCAGAATTTTGAACGCAAGCCTGCAAGCGTGCATGCATTATGTCATACAGGTGCCGAATGTCACTTTGTGGTATGGAGTTCTATGCTTGTTGCACTTGCTGTGTCAATACTAGGACCGTCATTGCTGACTGTGGATGATGCTCGAGGTGCCATCCCATGATATCCCATACGTTATCAATTGGAGACGGACTTGGTAATTTTGCAGGTCATGGTAACATGTCAGCACTCTGTAGAGCACATTGCGTTACAGCAGCGATGTGAGGGCGAGCGTTATCCGGTTGGAAAACGCCCCCTTGAATGCTACTCATGAAGGGCTGTACTACTGGTTAAATTAACAGACTGATGACAAATTTTCAGTCAGTGAGTTTGGGATAACCACAAGAATGCCCCTGCTGTTGTAGGAAATTGTTCCAGAGACCATAACTCCAGGTGTGAGTCCCGTGTGTCTAGGCCGTAGACCACTTGAATGCAGGCGGTCCCCTGGCCTCCTTCTGACCAATATACAGTCACCACTGGCACTAATTCAGAATCTGTTTTCATCAAAAATTACAACAGATCTCCACTCCGACTTCCAGTGAGCTCTGTCGTGGCATCACTGCCTTCGAAAAAGGCAATGGTTTTCAGTCAATGGAATACCGGCTACAGGCGGCCTGGCTCGGAGCTGTCCTTGAAGTAAACAATTTCTTACCGTTCCTTGGGTCACGACGGTACCAACTGCAGCTCGAATGTCAGTCGCAGATGCAGCTCGATGCGCCACAGCCGTACGCAAGATTCGGCGATCTTCCTTCTCAGTCGTGCCACGTGGCAGCTCGGAACTCGATCTTCTTGAGATAGTATCATCCCTTGCCCATAGCTTCCAATAATCATGCATGGTGGAAACATTCCCACCCAAGTCTTTCTGCAAAATCTCGAAATGAAAATCCACCTTCTCGTAGCCAAATTGTACGACCTCGTTTAAACTCGGTGAGCTGTTGATAATGGCTTCTTCGTCTTCTTAAAAGATATTCCTGGCTAACATGAACGCAATTCGTCCAATTTCACGGGAAAATAATACACACGAGCTTCACAACACACTTTTAAAACAAGCCTTATTTGCATGTTCTGAGTGACGCCAGCTGCGCCACACTTATGCGCGGAACACGAAATTTCAATCGATGTCATCTTTCAGTCGTATAAACACGCCTACCAAATTTCGTTTATCTAATACAAGTCTTTCTTGGTGTTGGGATTTTTTTTCCGCCAGTGTATATCACTGCATTCGGAATATTTAAGAGGTAATTTACTAAAAATTATTCAGAAATGGACTTCTGTTATGCTTTAACGTTTTGAAATATGTTTTGGAAAAAACAAATATAAAAATATTTTATCTCTTACAGGTGAAATATATTTTATTCTGCATTAAAATGCCACTGAACTCTGCAGAAAGATGCGCTGTAAAAGGAGTATGTGAAAAGTCATGTGGATATTACAGATTAGAAAATAAAAGTCACTCTTGATGGTACTAAAATATGTCAGAAAAAGCAAAATTTATCAAAACTATTTTCTGAAGATCCGCACATTGACAATCAACATTTGAGAACTAGAAATGGACGAACTATGGGGTTTCGTTTAGTTAAGTATTTCAAGGAACAAGAAGAAAAAACAGAGATAAAAGCCGGTGAATGGTGTGTGGTGAAGTACAAAAATACATTGTATCCTTGAGTTGTGACAATTATTGAAGAAAACGAGTTTAAAATAAAAGTAATGGCTGCTGTTGGAACCTATTATATATGGCCAGAAACGACAGATGAAATTTATTATGAGAAAACGTGATTCGAAAAATTGAACCTACCTGAACTTGTTAATAACAGTGACCAGTTTGCATTTAAAAGTTTTATGTTATGTAATATTTTCGATTGTTCATTGAATTTGGTATTAAATTTCTATAAATTCAATTTATAATTGTTAATTTTCAATATTTTGATCTAAACTAAGCTGTAATTTACATTCATTAATTTTTGTAATAAAGATTTGGTTGTAAGTAAATTTTGTAACGTAAGTTACTGTAACGTAAGTTACCCAGTACAAAAGTGCCATAATTCCCAATTTTTGGAATAAATTTTTAAATTAATGAAAATCAATTCCTGAGCATTATAAGGAACTGATAAATTATACTTCAAACAAGAAAACAGCTATAATAGAGCAGAAATTTGTCTTAGAACCAATTTTCATATTATGTCATTCCCTTTTTGTGTAACGTAAGTTACTGCAATAATTTTTACTGCTAAATTTTGAAAAATTTTAATGCATCGAATATTTTTGCATTTTAATTTTGCTTTTGACTGTCATTTTCATAGAAAACTTTTATTCAAGGTTTGTATGACAATATTTGTCTGTACTGAGGTGCTAAATGCCTAAGCGTTGGTCAAAATGTAACGAAAGTTACCGTGGAATTGCCCTTTAGCTTTTGGACTTTTCTCGTTAGACATTCTTTTATCCGGAGACAATATTTCTGTTTACATGCAATGTACTTCCCTTCTTGCTTCAACTTTTCTCCGCACCTTTTCTGTCATTCTGCTGTTACTCGTGAAATATTTTAAAAATTTCTTTTACTGGAATGAAAAACCTTTCTTAGATACGGAAGAAAAATATGTGCATGCATAAACACATGCTACACATTGGAAAGCTGAGGGCCAAAACAGGGACCCAGTGCACTAATTGAAAGATTATAAAACACTAAAATTAAAATTACGCTATTTATATTTAATTTCATCAGTATTATTAATTATATGTAGGTGCGTACAAGTGCTAACCCTCCCTTTAGACCCTAAAATACCATTAGGGTACATTAAATACTTTTAAGAAGTTAATATTAGCTTGTATTGGTTGTAACTCACTTTTCGCGTGACTCACGTTACAAAATAAACATCCTTATTTTTTGAATAAAAAAGCAAAAAACTCTAAATTGGCCTATAATTTCTTTTTGTAATATACATGAGTAGGAGAAACAGGAAAAAATATTTCATTTATAAGCTATAAAATTTGGAAATATTAAAAAAATTAAGTTTTCGTGACTCACGTTACACAAAATTTAATAGTTTAAAAATTACTTCGAAATGTACTATTAATAATTGTTTTCTTATCGAATAAATCTGTCAGGAAAAATGCAATTAAATTGTGGAAACCGGCTGAACCAATAAAATATACTCGTTTAAAATTGTGTCTAGCAGAGAGAGACTTTTAAAAGATTGTGAGCTCATGGAACAAGTTCTCTTACAAAAAGAAAATAATTCAACTGAAGTTACCTTATTCTAATTTGTAAACTTCAAACAATATAGAGAACGTACAAAGAAAAATTAAGACAATTTTTTCAACATTTTTTTTAACACCGATCTCCCATATTGCTTAGAATTGCCCTATAACCAGCGTTCTATAGAACATGGAAGATCCATTTGCATCGTATCAGACGCAAAAAAAATTTCTCTTTCATTTGGTGTTTTTTTTTTAAGTTTTGAAGTATGTTTTCACTGCTAAAATCGCGAAAAAACTTTCAAAGGCTTTTAATTAATATCTTCGTTAATTAATACCATCCCAAGACGCAACCTAGCTAAGAACACTCTCGATCAACTCCTCTTTCGAACAAAAACCATTTTTTTCAAAATCGGTCCACCCGTTTAGGCTGCAGAGTGCCACAGACAGATACACAGACACGTCAAGCACATAACCCCCCTTCCTTTGTGTGTCGGGGGTTAAAAAGGGAGTGTAGTTACAACTAAGTTAAAGTAAAAATAATTAGACAGATACACAGATACACATACACGTCAAACACATAACCCCCCTTCCTTTGTGTGTCGGGGGTTAAAAAGGGAGTGTAGTTACAACTAAGTTAAAGTAAAAATAATTAGACAGATACACAGATACACATACACGTCAAACACATAACCCCCCTTCCTTTGTGTGTCGGGGGTTAAAAAGGGAGTGTAGTTACAACTAAGTTAAAGTAAAAATAATTAAAAGTGCGGTTTAAAGTATTAAAGAAATAAAACAGATAAAAATAAATATTCATCTTTTGGTTATGAAATAAAATTCAACTATTCCTGTGTAATATTTAACCAAATGACCTTTTGTTGCAACAAATATACAAAAGCTCAGCCGTACAACCTGTTAAAGAATGCGCTTTCAGATCTCCTAGTTGCAAGGTATGTATTTAAAGTAGCACAAGAAGCTAATATACCAGAAAAAAATATATTGCTTGAAAAATATAGGTTTAAAAATCTATATAAATGCGTACACACAAAAGGATAGTCAAATATAAAGTAAAAGTTTTTTAAACTTTATTAAAAGATTTCCCAGCCGTTCTTTCTCAGAAATAAGTAAGGAAAAAGTGTACTTAGGTGATGTTAAAACAAAACATTTAATTTGCAATATTAATTAAAAGATTTCCTTCCTCAAATTTCTACAAAATATAAGTAAAAGTATATAATCATGAAAATGTATCTACAACATTATTTACATCCTAAACATATTAAAGACAAAAATTACAAAATCAAAAACAAGCATGCATAAATAGTAAAAATACTTACGACCAAACAAATTTCCCAACAAAGTTACTGGCAAGCAAAAGATGAGAACCAGTAAATCCGCAACAGCCAAGTTAGCCATGAATATGTAATAAACAGAATGGAATTCTTTCTTGTCCTTATTGACCACAATCAACGCACAGACATTGCCTACGATTCCAACTACTAACACCAACCCGTACGCAATACAAAACAGGATGGAGATATAAATGTTGTACCGCAGAAAGCACGCGACAGTTATTTCACAACGAATTGTGTAGTTCGAATAATTTTGAGGAAAGTCCACTCCATCATCTCCAATTGGCCAGTCGACAAAATTCAAGTCGGGTTTTGTGATGTTCATAATATATTATTAATACGCAGTGAACGGGAAATTTGTTTTGAGGAAGAATGTTTACTTGATGTTTCGGAGTGAAAGGATTTCGGATCGTCTGCACTTTCTAGTTCTGGATCGAATGAAGCGCTTGGTAAAGCGCCACCTGGAGAGAGTTTTCTCATTTGGGAGAAATGGCAAACTCACAATCAGTGGTGTAGCTAAGCAGCCAAGGGGTGGCATTTTGACGGGTTTAAAATAAAAAAATTGTGAAGTCCAAACACTAAAAAATGAAAATTTGATAGACACCCCGAGCAGCGCAAACTGCGCTCCCACGTTACAAGACAAACCATACAAAATGTGCAACTTTGCTTTGGAGCGATTCCATACCAAATCACCGAAAAAAAAAAAGTTGGTCGCACGACCGACTTGGATTTTTTTTAATTTGGTACACAGATTGATGGTATAGAGGTATGAAAAAGCCCAAAAGGAAAGTTACCTGCTCCACTTATTTTCTGAGATACATGCCCTCAAAGTTTGTCCGCCACGTCAAAATACTAAAAAAGTGATGTTATTTAATCATTTTTTATAAAAAATCGTACTCATGCAAAATAAAAGTGTTAGATGTCTATGGAAACTAGTTACTCCAGGCATTCTGAAAAAAAATACTAGAACGTTCATAATGAAAATTGCCAAGGTACAGGGCTCTTTGAAGTTGTCACCACAAAAACTTGATTTTGCAGATTTTTCTAAAATTCAGGCATTTATTACAAAAAAAGGCAAACAAAACCAAAGGTTTTCTCACTTTCTGGTAGTGTACAGGTCCTCCCTGTAAATTGCTACGCAATAAATTTTTTGGGTTTCTCACTCCTTATTGGAAATATTTTAGCTTAAAGATAAGCCATAAGGCACAAAATGCGTTTTTGGCCATCTTGGCAGCCATTTTTCTCATAAAGGGGGAGCAGTAGAAACTTTAACTTTTTTTTTTAACAAGCCACTGATATGTTAGCTATTCACAGGAAAAGAGTTTACTTTTGGTTATTTCTCCCATTAAGAGATATCCTGCTGACAGTATATGCATGTTTTTCGCGACGACCATATGCTTTTGTTCCCCCTCTCATGGACTTAAAATTAATTAAACCAAAAAATAATGATATATTTATTATTAGCTGTATTATCTACCCAAGATGTCATGAAATTTAATTTATTAAATCATTGAACAATAAATTAGATAATTGATGAAAAAAAGAAATAGTATTTCTCTGATGCCTGAGCATTATGCATTCATAATTATAAAGCACTAAATACTTTCTTGAGAAATTAATTAACATAAATGAGCTCTAAATATTTATATTATAAGCAATACCCAATCTTGTGATTGGGATACTCCTGTTTTTAATTGAAGAACTTCTTGAATATCACATGAATATCAGGAAAATAAATGAGGTCTTTTCGTTTGATGTAGGATATTTTATGACAAATTTCATTTGATGGGCTACTAACTGAGCATGGTGATAAAGAGCTATTAATTTCAGCATCGAATTCCATTTTATCTTATTAACAGTTAAATATTTACAAAATAATTAAATAAATAATTTAATATAAAGCCATGCTTGAAGAATTAAAATTAGTGCAACTAATTTATTCCCATACTGATCTTTACAAAATTGACATGCGTTGAGCACTGATAAGAACTGACAAGAAAAAGTTTACTCACTAAAATATTAGTTCACAGATACTATAAAGCATACATTCTATTTTCCACAAAATAATACTGCAACGAAGAACAAGGGTATCCTCCTGTTTATAGCCATCAATCAGGAACATCCAATCACAAGATTGGTTATTGCCTAAGAGATAAATATTCGAAGCTCCTTTGTTTTAATTGATTTTTCAAGAAATTCTTTAGTACCTACCCCTTTATACCCTTGTTCTTTGTTGCAGTATTATTTTGTAGAAAATAGAATGTATGCTTTATAGTATCTGTGAACTAGTATTTTAGTGAGTAAACTTATTCTTGTCAGTTCTTATCAGTGCTCAACACATGTCAGTTTTGTAAAGATCAGTATGGGAATAAATTAGTTGCACTAATTTTAATTCTTCAAGCATGGCTTTAGATTAAATTATTTATTTAATTATTTTATAAATATTTAACTGTTAATAAGGTAAAATGAAATTCGATGCTGAAATTAATAACTCTTTATCACCATGCTCAGTTAGTAGCCCATCAAATGAAATTTGTCATAAAGTATCCTACATCAAACGAAAAGACCTCATTTATTTTCCTGATATTTATGTGATATTCAAGAAATTCTTCAATTAAAAACAGGAGTATCCCAATCACAAGATTGGGTATTGCTTATAATATAACTATTTAGAGCTCGTTTATGTTAATTAATTTCTCAAGAAAGTATTTAGTGCTTTATAATTATGAATGCATAATGCTCAGGCATCAGAGAAATACTTTTTCTTGTTTTCATCAATTATCTAATTTATTGTTCAATGATTTAATAAATTAAATTTCATGACATATTGAGTAGATAATACAGCTATTAATTAATATATCATTATTTTTTGGTTTAATTAATTTTAAGTCCATGAGAGGGGGAACAAAAGCATATGGTCGTCGCGAAAAACATGCATATACTGTCAGCAGGATATCTCTTAATGGGAGAAATAACCAAAAGTAAACTCTTTTCCTGTGAATAGCTAACATATCAGTTGCTTGTTTAAAAAAAAAATTAAAGTTTCTACTGCTCCCCCTTTATGAGAAAAATGGCTGCCAAGTTGGCCAAAAACGCATTTTTTGCCTTGTGGCTTATTTTTAAGCTAAAATATTTCCAAGAAGGATTGAGAAACCCAAAAAATTTATTGCGTAGCAATTTACAGAGAGGATCTGTACACTACCAGAAAGTGAGAAAACCTTTGGTTTTGTTTGCCTTTTTTTGTAATAAATGCCTGAATTTTAGAAAAATCTGCAAAATCAAGTTTTTGTGGTGACAACTTCAAAGAGCCCTGTACCTTGGCAATTTTCATTATGAACGTTCTAGTATTTTTTTTTTTTTTTTTCAGAATGCCTAGAGTAACTAGTTTCCATAGATATCTAACACTTTTATTTTGCATGAGTACGATTTTTTATAAAAAATGATTAAATAACATCACTTTTTTAGTATTTTGACGTAGCGGACAAACTTTGAGGGCTTGTATCTCAGAAAATAAGTGGAGCAGGTAACTTTCCTTTTGGGCTTTTTCATACCTCTATACCAGGGGTGGCCAACCTTTTTGAGAAAGTGCCACTTTCGGGAAACGAAATATTTCGCGTGCCACTTCGAATTTTTCAAGGACCAAAAAAAGGGAATTTTTTTTATTTATGGGCTGATTGTGTAACTTTTACTCAAATACTATTATAGTATTTCTCTAAGTTTGAGCAGTGAAGAAGCTCTGTGCAGGGAAAACTCGTTTTCTGCTATCTTTGGTCAGGTTATGGAAACGGTCAATTGATAGGGGCTCTCGCTTTCTGGAAAATTTTCAGCATTGAAGTTTGAAAAGTACAATTGTAGGCTGTCACATAGAGCGAAACCTTAATGTTATCAAGTTTATCTCTTCTAAAGCGTATTCGGAATTGTCCTAAAAATGTGACTTTGGGTTTTATTTGAAAACGATAGGAGAAAGGTATCTTTCAGGATTTCCATTGAAAATTTTCGAGATATTGTGTGAAGTCATTTTTGAGTAATCATTGAGAACGAAAGGTTCAGATCTAAGCCATATCTGCAGACTTTAAACAAGAGGGAGAATGTAGAGATATCCCTCGGAGAGTTTTCAAAACAGAAATCGTAAACACGTATAGTCGCACCGCAAAGAGATGGTGGATCTACTGGAAGCGGAAACGGACCACTTCATTTTGAAATAGGTTGGATCTGCTGGAACGCATAAGCAGTAAAGTTGTGCTTTCTCCTATTTTTAAATGAAGTAGTCCGTTTCCGTTTCCAATTGACCCGCCATCTCTTCGCGGTTTAACTTTAATTTCACGGCATCTTTTGTAGTAACGTTTGGGAAACTGTGAGTTCGGCAGCCCTTTACAAGAAAGTTTTCTAAATTAAAGTCTGTAAATAAATTTTAGACTATCTTTAATAACTTTGGAAGGCCCGGGATTTGGAGGCTGTCATGGGAAATTTTTTTAAACTCAAGTTTTAAAAATGGGGTTTTAGACTATATTTTGAGACATTGAAGGAAGTAGTGCTTGCTCTTCCATTAATAATTTCAAAATTGAAAACTAAAAGATGCATTCTTAAATTGTTTAGGAGAGTTCGGGGGTCCCTCCAGAAATGTTTCTATCTTTAGACTCTTACCATGCAATTCGTGCAATAGTTGGTGATGTTAGGGAAAAGGTTGGGAGATTCGAAGGCTCCTTCGTTTAAAAACACATACACAAAGTTGGCGACGTCAGGCAAGGAAAAGGGGAATCCGCTCTGCAATCTTTTTGAAATAGAAGTTTTAAAAATATCATTTTAGGATACATTTGGCTAATTTAAGAGAAGAGGTAGAAAAGCGACTTTTCTCTGGAAATGTTTAGATTTTATGCTATAAAATGCATTTCTAAACATAGGGATCTTTGGAAAAGAAGTGGGGGTCGGAACACTTCTCCAGAAATTTTCTGCAAAAAGAGGGTGAAAAACGTAATTTTAAGAATTTAATGGACTCCTAGGGAGTTTATGACACATTTTTAGAATCGTATTTGGGCTTTCGATACACTTAAGTTTTGCTGCCCGAAGCCAGGGCCTCCTAGCTCTCTCCTAGATACGACAGTGGCTAACAGTTAAGTTAATATAGAAAGTTTTAGCCCAAAGACTTCCCTCGCAGTGATAATTCAAATTTCTGGTCATTTGCTGAACCATCTTTGGTAGAGCGTGATTAAGTTGTGCCATCCGTTAAAAAACCATCTGAGTCTGAGTCTGAATCCTCAGAATCACTTAGTGTTTTGGGAACGTTCAAACCCAGCAGTAAGATTTTAAAGGGATTTTTTCTAGTATGAGAATAAGGTTTGAAAAGATCCACAAAATTGCTGAAAACCACATTATTTTCTCAGTTTTGAAAAAAGTTCAATAAGTCTTCGCGTGCCACTTTAAATACTCCGCCGTGCCACACTGTGGCACGCGTGCCGCGGGTTGGCCACCACTGCTCTATACCATCAATCTGTGTACCAAATTAAAAAAAATCCGAGTCGGTCGTGCGACCCCCATTCGGTGATTTGGTATGGAATCGCTCTTTGTTATATGGGATCTGGAGTCTGTATATTAAGGCTGCTTTGAAATCGGCCGATCTCATTCACTTAATAGAGATAGAAACAAACCCTTTTCTCCGTTTCTTTTCAGCCGTTTGTTTCACGGTATCACTTCATCTTATTAATTTCATGCTATACTTCGGAAATAATGTTCTACGATTTTTTTTAAATCGGAGAGATTTTGTTGAACATATTTCAGATACAAATTTTTGGAATGCAATTTACATAAATGCAATATGACAGAAAATAACTCCTCTGTTGGTACTAATTTTTCTGTGGCGAAAACTAGCGAGAGAATAATATGTATTTCTCAAAAACGGAAGAGGGAGGTTTCTAAACAACGACTATACTGCAAATTTCGAGATATTGAAAATTTATACCAAGAGCCTACATTAAATGAAGATTCCAAAAATGAGTAACACAAGTACAGCAACGCACTATTTTGAACGAGGAACGCTGTTATCAAACGCTGTTTGTGCTTCGATGGCTCAGTATAGAAGGTTAGAAGGTTCAAATAAAAATGATAAATAAATCTATTTTTAGTGAGTTTCGATTTCGCATTTTGTAAAATTTTCTATTTTGTATGTACTTTAATGAAGTGCTCTCAATTCTAAACTATATATAGCACTACTTTGTTCTTTATACTCATTACCGTTTTATTATTATTGGAAGGGGTTGAGCTCGATTTGTAACCACGCCAGTGCAATATGAATTGTGCTCTTTCTATTGTCAAAAGAAATAAAAATAGCGCTTGTTTCTCATGTATTACTGAACAAGGAAACGCCAAGTGAATGTTGAGGGAAGATGCGTGTACTCTACGCTACGTCAGGGGGCGAGTCCCTTTTTTAAAAGGGTACAAAACGGTTTTTAACGGTACTTTTTTAATACGTGCTAATCAATTTTTTTTAATCATTCTCAGTTTGAGCACCGTCGTTGTGGTACCTGCCAATACCTTCCTAGTGCTGCCCAATGCTTGTATACGCTGTATTTAAGATTAAAGAAAATTAAAAAAAAATCAAGAAAATACATCTGGTACTTTCTTAAAAAGCCAGGGAGGGAACAATTGCCTGTCCTAACTCCCCTCATAGATAATATTAGTATTAAGCAACGGCGTGTCTCTGGAACATTTTAAACACTTAGAATGAAAAGTATTTATTCATAAAAAATAATCGGAGACATAAAATGGCGAACTTTTATTTTGCCTGTATGCAAGGAGTCGTATTTATTAAGTCAACTTCAGATTAATTATGCTTTTTATATTTCCTTTGATTTCCTAATTACCATAGAATCAATGCTTTAGTTTTTATTTAAAATGCACAAATTATGTTTATTCTGATACATTTTTCTAGTGTTTTAAAACAAATTTCTATTCTCCATCTCTTCTCTATCTCTTCTCTTTCTCTCTCTCTTTTCTCCATCGACACCCCACCTCTTAGTATTTCGCGTTTAGTTCCACCAACCGTAGCGGGCCCCCCGGAGGCCGGGTGCGATGGTTGTTAGTCGCTAGCTACGGACGTTATGGTCTCTACTAATAATGAAGCTGAAGGTGGCTCTGTGTCTGTCTTTCTTTCTTTCTGTCTGTCTGTCACGCACGCAGCGCCAAAATCGTTCGGTCGATTTTCTTAAATCTCTATCTATATCTCTACTAATAATAAAGCTGAAAGTGGGTTTGTCTTTCTTTCTGTCTGTCACGCGCGTAGCGCCAAAACCGTTCGGTCGATTTTCTTAAAATTTGGCACAAAATTAGTTCGTACCATGGGTGTGTGCGTCTCAAAGCGATTTTTCGAAAATTCTATTTCGTTCTTTTTCTATTCTTATTCTTAGCTCATTTTTCATACAAATTTAATAAAATGGGGAAGAAATATTTCATACATTTTCAAGTCTAATGCCATTCGAAAGTTTAAAATTTTCTGCTTAAAATGATATCAATTAGCAGTTTCTACGAGCATTAGAAGAGTTGTAATAATTGTTTATAGAATCCCGGAAATTCAAGGCTTACCTAGAGCAAAGCAAGTCAAACGATTTTAAAATGGTTAAACTCGAGATTAAATTTTGAAAATAAAGATGAAATGAATTTTTTTATCACAAAGGAAATTAATTTTTCATGTTGTTACCATGGTTCCATTTTTATATCTTTTTTCTTGTTTCGTTCTTTTTCAGCGTTGCCAGACGTAGTATTTTTGATACTGCGGTAGTATTTTTTCGGCCCAAATAAGGAGCGTAGTATTTTTGTAGTATTTTTCTGGCAACCCTGTCCAATATATTTTAATGACTTATTAAAAGATTTGTCTATTTTTTTTTTTTTTTTCATTTTCATAGATTTTGCATTTCAGCAATATTGATTTTGGCAACGTTTGGGAAGAGTAGTATTTTGTAGTATTTTTTTTTTTAGATGAGGCGTAGTATTTTTCTGTTACAATTCTCTGGCAACCCTGTTCTTTTTCCCTTAATAATTTTCAAAATGTATTTGTTTTTGTAGCAATCCAAACTTCTAGTCTTATTAAAATGAATATTCAATTGTTGGAAAAAATCGTCTGTTTTATTTTCTCACTGTTTAAGGAATTAAAACTCGGTAAAGTATAAAAATATCGTGTAAATGGCGATATTGCAACGTACTTTTCTAAAATGCTTCATTTCGGAGTTTTTGCAGCTAGAAAAGAAAACTTCCTTCTTCTTTGAAACTTTGGTAAGATTTTTGTTGGTTTCTGTAAGCAACAAAATTGTTCTTTCTTTCTCTTTTAGCTTATTTTTATATCATACTTTTAAGGAATTACAAATGAATTTTCACTAAAATAGATTATTTTTCTGAAAAATTAATTATTTTACAAATTACCTTTTTTTTCTATACCACAGGCAAAGCCGTGCGGTTACCATTATTTTATTATAAAAGCTGTTGTGTGGGGAAAAAAACACTATGTTCAATAACGAATTGCAAGAATTATTTGTTTTTTGAATTTATGTGAAATGATGGAGAAAGGTAGAAACGCATCGAACTAAAATTGTTGGGAAGACAAAAATTCTCAAATGGAACAAAAAACTTGTAGAAAATAAAACTTGAAACTTACCCAATAATACGAACAAGCAGACATGTGCACGCATAACATGAGGGGGAACACTGAGCATCGTTAAAAATACTGAAAGAAAGAAATGGTTGCAACATTATCAGCAAATTTTTCGAATAAATAAATCAAAATTTTTGGAGTGAGGACATTTTGGGAGATCGCACTGACCTCCCATCAGAGCTACCTCTGGGGGGCGCAATTTTTCAAGTTCGCCACACGCGCTGGGCCCCCTAGCTATGCTACTGCTCACAATACCCACAAAGAAACTCTTCAAGTGCGCTCCGCATTTATTTGAATCCCACATAGGGATCTGATAGCCACGCCCCATAAGTAGAAAAAAGAGATTTTTCAGATTATACAATAGATGGCGCCAGTTTCTTTTTTTTTTTTTAATTTAGCTATTAAAATTAGTTTAATACAATAACTGTTTCATTATGATTAAACTCAAAAACAAGCGTAGTAAAATGCAAAATCTTTCCATGCATGTTAAAAATAATAACAATCCAAATTTTTAATGCATTTTCTTTTGTTCATTTCGATAACATGATCTCGCACCTTAATTACCTAAGTTTTTTATCTTTTAATTTTTACTTCTCTTTATCAAAAAATTTCAATCTGATCGCACCACTTGCTTTTTATATTTTAAACGTTCTAATCTTATGCAATTGGCTGATATATAAATTCCATTTTATTCTATGTCCTTTCAAACTCCATAACCAGAATTAAATCAGTATGACAGTATAAGCTGTCATTTCATTCCTATTTGTTTGAAATTTTGTCTTTTCTTTTTAACTTCAAACTGGCAAACTATTTTTTTTTTTTTTTTTGTTTTATTTCAATTGATTTTGTACTTCAGTTATAATTTACCTAAGTTACATTAAAATTTTCATTTTCTAATTGTTTTTTCCTCTTTAACCTTTCGAAACTAATGTAATAGAAGTCCATGGAACTCAAAATCTTTAAACAATAAATATCCAAAAATAAAGCTTGGTATTGTTCCAAAATATACTAGGAGGTAAAAATATTAAAATGCAAAATAATACTAGTAACAATAAAAATATTTTTGTCTTCAATCTATCAAATGATTTTATCAATCTTACATCTATATCCCTTTATGCAGTGGCGGATCCAGCGGGGAGGGCACAGGGGCACGTGCCCCCCTGTCATACATTCTCGAAGAGCCTAAAACCCATACTGAAACAAGAAACACCGATCAAATCATCGGTGCCGATTCGAAACATCTGTTTTGTATTTTTTAAAGTTTTTGGCAACGAAATCGTAAAAGAAAAAAAAATAATACCGTGACATAGACCAGACCTATTTGACAACCGGCGAAAAAAATGCGCCTGTCTCAATTGCTATTAAGCTTTGATTTACTTTTAGTAATGAATAAATAGTTTCATTTTGAATCTCTTGGCACATTTCCGTTGTGAAGAAAATGTGTCGGTTTCTTTTTTTAAACTTTTATTAATTGATCTTCGGACCTTTCGAATGTCCCAAACTTATTCCATGGGGCCAGATCGTTTGAAAGCAAAGTGCATCCATAAGCTCAACATTTTTTTGCATTGATAAAGGCGTTCCTTGTAACGCCGAAACACGTGTCTGCAGTATCCCTGTTTATTTGTGCATATTTTACGTTGTAATTTTATCTACAAAGACAATCTGCTTTGACGTATTTTTGCTTACCTTGTATTTGCACATAGAAAAAAAAGGGAGACGTAACAAGCGGTTGGGTAGAAGTATGATTTTGCATTCTCATTCCACTTGGCTATTACAAGCATTTAGTTTTTTATTCCTTAAACGTAAATCAAAGGGAAAAACTACTCACTTAATACATTTTTATTACGGCTACATTTCTTCAAACGATAAAATATGTTTTGATACTTGTCTAAATGATACGGCGCCATGTCTGTGCATTCTTCCGAATTTAGACTCATCAAAAAAGTGGTCATCCAAAGCACTTTAGCTATAACATAGCTATGTTTTAACCGTTATGGAAAAGTAGAGTAGATAGTTCTTCAGTGATATATTCTCGAGTTCGAGTGGGGGGAGGGGGGGCGAGGTTGTTCTTAATGTTTGACGATAGTGAATTAAGTGCTTTTATATATCTTTTGCAAAATTAAAAAAAAATGTTTTTGTGGGCATGCGGAAGAACGGCGCGTGACTTTCTTCTTGATTTTAAAATTATAAAAGCATTTATTTTGATGTTTTACTTAATATGTTGAAACACAGGCCCAAACTATGCAGCGCGCTGTTAGTTATTAGTTCGCAATGTGACTTTGTAGCTACGTTAAATTTTGTATATTCTTGAACTGAAGACTTAAGTAATCATGAATAATAAACCAAATAAACAAACTCAGTTAAGTCTTATGAACTTTTGGAAGAAACAAAGAGTTGACCCCAATTCTTTGGATATTATCTCGAGCGTTGCAACTGATGATATTCCTGATTTTATTCATATACAAGCACTTGCTGAATGAAATAATGTTGTGTACGTATTCTAACTCAAACCAATAACGTTCTCCCCTAATGCAAGGTATACACAAATAAATAAACACTTTCAAAGGACACCTTCTACTGCCAGAGCCATACTGTACCATGACTGCTTAATGGAATGCCATTATTACCAGGAACCGAAAAGTAAGGAAAATACGATAATACATAAGTGTATGACAGTTGTTTGTTTTTAAATTATTATTTTTCAGCTAAAAAATTAAACTGATTTTGTTCCCCCCCCCCCCCTGTAAATTTTTTCTGGATCCGCCACTGCCTTTATGTACTCAAATAACCACAAAGTTATTTATGTCAGTGCATGATTATCAAATAATATGTAGGTTCAGTATCTCATATTACACTAAATTTCAATTTAATTGAAATTCCAATTATACAGTTAAAATGAAAGAGCATTGTTAAATTAAACTATACTCTTTTACTGGTATCATTAAAGAAAAATGTTTAAAAAATTTATTTTTCTATGAATGGGATAATTATTAAGAATGAAATTAAATATGTAGTCAAGTGCTATTTAAGCAAGTTAATACATGTAGAGAGGAACAAATTAAGACAAACAGGCATATTTACATTGATGGAATGAAATAATTCGTAGTGTCCGGGATTTTTTTTTAAATTGCAAGTTAATGAATAACGAAATGGAAAAAATAATGCGATAAATTAAAAAGTGAGAATACTCTTTGCATAAAACTGACACATCACGAGAAGAAAATACAGTAAATAAACTGATGGCGCCATCTAGTGTACGCTAGGTAGTTAATTCTGTAGTCTACGGTAGTATGAAGTAATGCTTACCTGAAACCAACCAATGGTAGTGCTTCAGCGTTTTACGTCATCAGTGGGTGTCAACCTTTCGTTTTACCCTATGTGGGATTCAAGTAAATGCGAGCGCTCCCGATTAGTCAATCAGTCCATGACATCATCAGAGGGCGTTGCTAAAGCTTTCATACATTCACTATTTTTTTGCCGCCATCTAGTGTTATGTTTGAGAAATAATACGTTCATCAAATTGTTTAATTGAGGAAAATATTTTCAAACAAAAAACATTAGATGCGCCAATGAAATTAAAGTATGGGGGACGCATTGTGGTCGCGAAAGGGGGAGGGGAGTGCCCCATTGGCTTAAAAAAAGTTTTTTCAAAAATTATAATCGATATTAATTTAATTAATTAATTTAATTTATTAAAAATTATCATTAGTTTTTTGATAAAAAAATACATGTATTTTAGAATTGAAGCAGTTCACAAAACATTTTATTATGTTGATGTTTCTGAATGCCGTTAGGGGGATGCACTTTTACACTTGGTTTTAAAAGATAAATTTTTCTACTAACTACCAGAAACTACTAAGAAGATCACAAAAATTACTACTACAATGTTTTTCATCACTATCACTTTTACTGCAAAAGGGATAGCGTTTTTAAACCCCTTGCCTTTCCAAATCAAAACAAAATAAACAAGCACAAACTACAAAATGCTTAAATAATTTTTCAAATAATATAAATTCAATACTTTTTTAATATTACTATTTTTGGTTTTTCAAATTTTTTTTTCAAGTAAAATTATACTCATTTTAAGCGAAGGATAAATTACAAAAACATTGCAATGTACTTGAGATAAATATACATATAAATTAAATAAATTAAGCAGAGATAAAAATACGCCACAGAATTTAGTTTTGAAAAATAAATAAATAAACAAATACAAAGAAAAACAGATAAAAGAAACCCCAAAAAATTAATAAAATCAAAGATAAAAAAACTTTCTTTTTTTAGTTTGGTGCACCCCACTGGCTATGATTCTGCCAGTACTCACTAGCGGCTACTCCATGGGGCTTCACACACTCCAGGGTCCCCTGTACCTACCACAACTCGAGGTTTAAGCGGGATATAGCCCTGAAGAGCACTCTGTTTTTTTTTTTTTTTTTAATTTAGACCAAGGGCCCAGCAAAACCCTTGGCCCCCCAGAGGTATCGTTTCACTTGGAAAAAGTGACCACGACATTTTTACAGTCCCCCAGCCACCGTTAATGAAAACGGTGGATCTTTGATCGTCTGGGATCGAATCCGGGACCCTCCGGTCACGAGTTCGACGCCTTACGGATCGGGCTACCACGCTCATCTGACACTTTCATAGTGCCAATTACCCATTTAAACCGCCTTAAAATGTAAAATTTAAAAATTAAAAAAAAAAAATTCCAGGGAGAAATTCCGATGCCACTTAAATTTTTAACATTCTATACTATACCCTACCTGCCTACCATTCTCTAGATATCCATCATCCTGAAAGGTCAAAAAAAAAAAAAAACAAGAAAAAACAAAAAACACAAAACGAACACGAGTTAAAAATAAGAAAACATACGAAGGCAGCATTGGCGAAAAAGACACGCAGTGATAACAATGGCCACTTTTGCCCCCGCCCTCATTTCCCCACAAAGTCATCCGGACTACATAAAGAAACGCGCGCGTATACTGCCGTGGGCAGGTGAACGGCAGTATCTGCAAAAATGAGTTATCGATATATTTGATGAAACGCGTTTTTGATTTCCCACAAACATCAACAAAACAATGAACTTAGAACATAGGCGATACTACATGTTTAAACCGAATTTTTTTTTTTTTTGGGTAACAGAAAAAATTTTGATTTCGCAAGCCCAGAGAGGGGTAAAGCAGATACTGCAGTTTACCAGCCTTTTCACTCGTAATTGCCATACAGAGTTGACTGGCAGTCGGCAGTAACTGCACATTATGCTACTAAATGTCCAGTGTTTACGTATTCGACATCATGCGGAGTAGCTGTGTTATTACGAAATATATTATTGCATAGTAAATGATATGTTTTATTTAAAAATATACATAAATACCGTGTATCCACTTGATACGGATTTAATACAAACGAGTGAAATATAATTGAAAAATATAATGAAACTATATTGTATTATGCAAAATATGAAGCAAATCTGGAAGACTCTTCAGCCATTTTTTAAAATTACTACAAATCACTTAAAGCTTTGTACTTTTTATCAAAAAATTAAATCCCTTTGAAAAAATAGGCGCTTGAAATGCTTGTTGTGCTAACGATTGTTTTCATAGAACTATTAAAAATGCAACAGTTTTGTATGAAACTGCAAAACAAAACAATGTGAATAAAATCATTTCATTGCTGCAGTTTTGTTTGTCGTCTGCTTGTGTATTTTGTTGTTTTTGTTTCTTTTATTTTGTTTTACTCTATTTATTTATTTTTTTTATTTAATTTTTTTTTTTTTACGCGTTTTGTTTCTTTGGTCACAAGTTTTTTAACACTTGTCCTATGCTTAAAATGTATTTAACGTCACTCACTTAAAACCAATAATAATTCCTTGAAATAAAAAAGTATTAAAAAAATGCATTAAATTAACATTACTTAAAATAATTTGTATTTTACTTTTAAAAGCTTGTGGATGAAATTGCACCACATGCAGCTCCCTGCTAAAGCTCATGTGCCATAAAAGTAGAATTAATAGTTTTCGTGATGTATTTTGTAGCTTTTCCTTGCTTAATTATTATTAATTTTATTTTTTAAAGTCAATGGGCGTGAGAACGCATGGGCGTGAGAACTACACGCGAAAACTCGTCGTACTTAACTCGGGGGTGGTTTAACAGTATTTTTCGGCTGCTTATATGTTGGTAGGTACATATGCACGTGCTGACAGGTCGAAAAAACTACTGAACATTCATTCGGGGGTGAGCAAAATCAAAATTTAGACTCAAATTTGAGGGATTTTTTTTTTTTTCGCGATCACAATACTTCCTTTACTACGTAAAAGGAAGTAAAAAGAGTGGTTCTGCAGGGAGGGAGGGAAGGAGGGGAGGAACCTGACTAATCTACAAGCTCACGCCAGCTCACCTCAAGCATATTCATGCTTACTTACTTGTTTTCAGACCATCACAAACAAGAGAACTTAGTATTTAAACAAGTTAGAATCTAAAAAATATTTTTTTTTCCTACAATTTTATTAAAAAATTCAAAAAAATATTATCCCATTGAGATCTCAACCTAAAAATTTGTACAAACAAAGGTAAAGTACACAAGAAATTTTGAGAATTTTTTGAAAAAAATTCATTATATGTTTTTTGATAAATTTAAATTTCATTTTTCAAAAAATAAAATTTTTATAAAAGTAGTCATAATGCATATCAGATTAAGCAGTAACTAACGTACTTTAAAATACCATTTACCAAATCGTTCTATCTATATTTGGTGCTGAGTTATGGTCCCTTTTATGTTCAAGCATCCATGAAAAAACGAGGGTTTTTCCAAAGTTCAAAGTCTCATAAATAAAAAAATAAAAGAGATAAAAATCTAAAAATTGGGACTTTTGATTATTTCCAAGGGTACAATTGATGAGCCAAGTTTGAAGGAAATACAAAAATGTGAGGTAAAAATTTTCTCAGATTTTGGATCACTTGACATAGAATAATGACCCGTATGTGATTTGGATCCCAGAGTTCAGATTCTCAGTAATTTTTATCCATGATTTTATTTTTAACTGCCTCTTTCATATTTTAATAAGGTTTCATATGCATAAAACTGAAGACAAATTTCTTCAATATTGTAAGTATTTGTATCTAAAACTAAAAAAATAACAGCTGTGAAAAGAGTGCAGAGCAGAAGTAGCCTACCTTCGGTCCACGGGTCACATCCGGCCCTCTTAGCTGATCCGTGTGGCCCAGTGTTTTGGTTGATTTATTATACTTTTATCTTTATCATTGTGGCAACATGTTCCCTTATATACTTCAAAATGGTCGTTACTAGTTGTTAAGCTTGTTTTCCACTGTTGTGTTTGTCTTAATAAAATCCGTGTAAAGAATACATCTGTGTCCTCCATTTTCACCAAGCAACTTACCAAATCCACGGAGTTTACTTAACATGGTAACAGAAGCCGTAGTTATTGAAAAGTAGTGAAGTTTAAGAAGATTTATAAGTAAGTTGCCAAAGATAAACTGATATAGGAGAAAAATACTTCCTTTACTACGTAAAAGGAAGTAAAAAGTGGCGTAAGCAAAAAGCAGTGACATTGGTATACCGCTTTTTGACGGTTCTGATTATTTTAATTGGAAAACACGGATGATAAAATTTTTGCAGTTCGAAAAGTGTAAGGAAGTGGTCCAACGGAAAATTAATACGAACGACGATCGAGCAAAATGGGAGGAAAAAGATGTTCAAGCTACGAATTACAGTGAACTCTCACTTACGCGCCGGCCCAAGGGACCAACGGAAAAAGGCGCATAAGTGAGAGAGATAATTGAAGAAGCCTATTTAAATGACTAAAACGCAACATTGGCTCTAATGAGAGAATGAATAAAAATGTTTCTATAGAAAAGGAACATATGACTACGGTTTGGCATTTTCTGTAACGTAACTACAATGATAAAGAGAAAACAAAAATTACAACATACCTACTCACAAACTGTTCCCTTTAAAAGGGTTCATAATAAATAGTTCTCCGAACTCTAGTTCATGCGGAAAAAGTGCCTTCCGTAAGTAGTTAAGGCGAAACATTAAAAGGAAAGTGAAGAAACATGCTTATCTTCTTAAAGAAAATAAATATTTTACATTTTTCGAAAAATTCGGCGCATAAGTGAAATATTTATCTTTAGAGCGACGCATAAACGAATGATATTATTATTATTTTGCTATGGAATGTGCTGGGACCACTGAAAATCGTCGTACAAGTGAAAAAGGCGCATAAATGAGGCGGTGTATAAGTGAGAGTTCACTGTATATTTATGGCGCTATTACAAACAAGCAATTAGAGTATATCCATGCAGGGCCGGATTAAAGATTTGGAGGTCCATAGGCGTTTGAAATGAGGGGGCCCCTTCACCATATGGATTTGATTGCTGAGATTTTAAATAACTGATATATATTGTGCAAATATATTTTAATAATTTAAAGTTGTTACTATGGAACACATAATCAATCATAATGAGTGGTTATATTACAGGTATAAATAGTGTTAACCCATTTATGCCGAAGGTTTTTTTAACAATTTTTTTCAATTTTTATCTGCTTAAAACTCTTGGAATGGTTTACATACATTTTATGCTTGAAATAGTTCGCCGTTGCCATATTTATTAAGTTATTTAATGTCCTGTTTGTTATATTTTGCAGATATGTGAGCAAAATACGACCATACTTGACTTTACTTTTGCAAAGTAACATTACAGAAGGCTAAGGCATCTGTGATCAATTTTAAGCAAATCATTTTAAAATAGTTTATTTTTATGAAAAATAAGTGCGCAAAAAAAAAACTTACTTTCTGTGGCTACCCATGCTGGATCGTTGCTTGACTGATTTGTCTGAAAATAGCTGTCAATAAATAAACTCTGATGTCCAAATAGTGGCTCTGACTGGTTTTCTCAAGAAGGACTGTATTTAACTTGTGAAAAACAGCTTTAGTAAAATGATATACCTATTACAGGTTTTTGTATGCAGTAACTAACAAGCGTCCCGTTTTTAGGCTACTGGGCATAAATGGGTTAATGATGAGCAAAGCTTACTTCGCATAGGGAGTAAAGCTCCTGCATTTACGAAATTTAATATTTTAGGCGAAATCCGTGCTATTCACGCTATAACATAAGTTTTGGGTACTTTCAGGCTCTTGCACTTCTTTTGGTAGAAATTATGCCCTGGTGGTGAGAAAGTTGGATGGAAGTATGAACGCTTAATTAAGTTCTATTCGCATACTGCAGTAAATAATGTACTTAACGTTTAGATCAGTGCCATCTGAAGTTAAAATGGATATCTTCAGGATTTCTCGGGGCCCCTTTAAAACCACGGGGCCCATAGGCAACTGCCTACGTTGCCTATTTAGTAATCCGGCCCTGTATCCATGAATGTGAGTCAGCTTTCGATATTATCGCCAAATTTGACACAATGTATTTGAAAACTTCCACGTCTTTGCAAATTGTGTGTAGAAATAATTTAGAAAATGTGAAGTTGAAGAATTACCCCGAATTAATGAAGTTAAAAATGCAAGACAACGTGTCCAAAAGTACAAATAAAATATTTAAAAATAGTTAGAAAACTCTAGAAAATAGCTATTTCGGGGCTATTATAAATGAAGCCCCATTATCAGTGCAAAAAGATGATGGTTCACCGACCACAGTCAAGTGAACCTGGAATGCGAGAAAGAGAAACGCGAGGGTAAATAAAAAGAACAGAAAGAGTAGGTACGCAGAAACTGTCGAGTCATGGGTTAAAACAGGACAACTGCGCAACAAAGATTACGTCACAGAAGAAAAAGTTTTTAAATAAAAGATTTCCAAATGTTAGGGAAAGGAGGGGTGCTAGACAGATCGTTGACAAGTAAAAGAATTTTTCAAGATATAGTAGGATTCCCAAAAATCTAAATCAAAAATCGAAGAACAACAATGGATAATTTTTGCAGAGGAAAAAACTTTAATTTCATTAATTGTACAAAGTTTTCAACTGCTTTTCTTACAAATACCCCGAATTAAGTTTATTTTTCGATGATTTTGAAAAGTGTGTGAACGACCTTAAACAAGCCGGTGCAACCGTGAAGGAGCAAGAAAAATTGAATTATATATTAAGAGCTTTACTATCAAATTACAGCCATATTGGCGATTTAATTAACGTTTTGCCGGAGATTGATAGAACAGTTGAATATTTGAAAAGCAAAATTAAAGCGAAATCGCTCGAGGAGAAAAATGATTGCGAAGACCGTGCGCCAAGTGAAAAATCAAATGTTTTTAAAATTGAAGCAAAGTCAGCGGTCCCACGAGGAAATATTTGTTACAATTCTAGTAAATCTGGACCTTTTAAGAAGAACTGTTGGTATGGCAACGGTCAAGTGAATCGACGTGGAAGAGGTTATACAAGTTACCACGGACGAAGCCTTTCATATAATCAAAAACAAAGTAATAATTTTAATAAGCATTGCGGACGTGAAAAATCTTTAACCAAAGAGTAAACAATAATCAGCTTAGAGAAAATTTTTACACTACAACAATTGAAAGTAACTTTTCAAGTTCATATGATCGAAAAAGGAAAAATAAAAATGAAATTAACTGGTTGATGGATAGTGGATGTACCGATCATATAATAAACAGTGATGAATATTTTGAGCAACAAGTGACATTAAAAGACCCAATTAAAGTAAAGGTTGGTAGTGGAAGGTTGTTAGAAGCTACAAAGGTTGGTAACATTAAAGTCTCTTTTCCTGTTTATGACGCTGAATCTGAAGTAACTTTGAAGAATGTATTTAATGTTAAAGAAATGAAGGCAAATTTATTAAGTTACGCGAAAATTACTGACAATCATAAAATAGTTTCAAAAGGACAGTTCTCAAAAATCTATAATTTTGATGGCAAATTGTTGGCAATAGCGAAGAAAGATTATATAAGTTATGGTTACAAATAATAAATAATAAATGTGACCAATAAAACCTTAACATTTAAAGAAGAGTTGCATCGAACATTCGGACATGTAAATTTTAAATACCTGAACATAATGTGCGAAAATCAGTTACCAGAAGGAATGCCTAAGGAAATAGAATCAGAATATGTGAAGTGCGCTATTTGTGTTGAAAATAAGATGCATAATTTACCATTTAAGAATAATAGAAGGAGAGTAGAAGGTATATTAGAGATTGTACATACAGATGCAAATGGAATTCATAGAACAACTGGATGCAATGATGAAAAGTATTTCGTGACTTTTATTGATGATTATAGTAAATTAGCAAACGTTTGGTGCATAAAGTCGAAGGATCAACTGCCTGACTGTTCTATAGAATATGTAAATGAAGTTCAAAATTTAACTGGGAAGATGATAAAAGAACTGAGATGTGACAATGGTAAAGAATGTATGGATAGTAAAATACAGGGTTATTCTAAATGATGGACCCCTTTCTAAAAATTCATATTTATTAAAGTTCTCAACGAAAATTAACATTCTTTATATAAACGGAAAGAGGAGATTTAAAATTTTTTTCATATATAATCATAAATGTTCAATGTGTCCAGTGTTCACCGCGTGCTGTACGACAAACATGAGTGCGGTAACCGAATTCTTCCCACACACGGCGAAGTGCATCTATACCGTTACGGAGTGAACGGTGGCAGTCTTTTGAAACTGCTTAAACCAACGGCTTATGCTTTTTTTAGTTGGGGCTTTAATTCCAAATTTGGAACGAAATGCCCGATGCACTAAAATTTGTGACGCAGTTTTTACAAACTGAAGAACGCAGAAAACCTTTTGGTCCATGGTCGCCATTTTCCTCAGGTGCGCCTGTAAATAAAATTATAATCTAATCCGGTGCAAACTCTACTGGTGCGCCCTCTTTTTGCAGCTTCAGAAAAAAAATTTGCACTAAAAAAAATTTGAAATTTCATCTATCCATTGCAATAAAGATTGTTCATTTCGGATTTGTACTTTAATAAATATGAATTTTTAAAAAGGGGTCCATCATTTAGAATAACCCTGTATATGCATTTACAAGGAAACGGTATACAGATGAAACCGTGTCCTCCTTATGTACACGAATTGAACGACACTGCCGAGAGATACAACAGAACAATAATGAATACGGATAGATGTTTACTCAGAAGCAAAAGTTGATAGGCGCTATTGGCCCGAAGTAATTAAAACTGCTGTTTATTTGACAAACAGGACATTGATGTTACTGTAGTGAGAAATACTGTAGTGAGAAAGACACCTTATAAAATATTTCTTAAAGGGAAACCATCAGCAATTGAATTAAAATTGTATGGAAGTAGAGTTTGTTAGAATACCAGAAAGAACTAGAGAATCAAAGTGGGATAAAAAGACTGAATTTGGAATTTTACTTGGATATACGGAAGTTGGATACAGATTTTTGGTCAATAATAGAATAATAGTTGCCAGGCATGTTGACATTATTGAAGAAGACGTTATGTGTATAGGATGTAATGATGAAGATGACAGTCATGATCAACATGAGAAGAAACAATCTATAGAAGTGCAAAATGGATCAAGTAATGAAGAGAATTCCGAAGACTATAAAAATTATCATGAAGAAATTAAAAGTGAAACAAGACAGAAAAGGCAAGTGAAGTCACCTGTTCGATTCAAAGAAGACTTTGGATATTATCCTGTTTCTGCTAATTTTTGTGATGCTATGGCTCAGTAGGATACTAATGGGCGTTCTGCGCCAAGAGGAGGCTGTGCGGCTCAAGCCACCTCGGCACATGGTCCTGGGTGCCTCCCACAGCCACCTCCCGCCGCCTCTCCAGGGCCGCCGCGAGGGTTTTCGCGCGAATTTTAAATATTTTCCCGCGAATTTTAGGACTTTGAATTATTTTCAAGAAAGGTTACAAGGGTTTTTCCCGCAAATTTCTGAATATTTCCCGCGAATTTTAGGACTTTGAATTATTTTACAGAGTTAATTTCGATCGTGGTGCCATCTATCGACGGAATTATTTTTTTTCTTAATTTTCAGGAACTTAATTTTATTTTGGATGCTCGTGCTGCCATCTATTGAGTGAACGAATTTAATTCTTTTTTAATTTCGGACTTTGTCAATTTCCCGAAGCGGGGTTCGAACTCGAACCAAAATTTTCCTCCTGCTTATCAGACAAACACGCAAACCAACTAGGCTACGGTGTTCTTATACTCACAAGTGCTAATAGTGATCACAATATAATTTAAGATTATATCGCCGTCTGTTGATTATCTGATGATGTTAATTTGCATGCTAATTTATTTTTGTAATTCGAACTTTGTCTAATTTTTCCAACTTAGTTTTTGTAACATATCTCAATATAATTTTTGGTATTAACGAACGATGATGCTGCCATCTGTTGATGGAAATTTAGTTTTTTTCGAATTTAATTATTTCTTCGAACTTAATTTATTTTTCAAGCCGAAATCGGACTTTGTCAATGAAAATTAATTTTTTTTTTATGTTTATAATAATCCGACCCAATGTAATGATTAACTATTTTTTATTTACCTGCTAATTTATTTAATTAGGAATTAGTCGAATTTAATTAATTTCACACAATCGAATGAGAATTTTATTTAGGAATTCCCGACTTTGCATGTTTTTTCACGTATTTTACTGTTTTTAAGTTTACCTATACTTTTACAACCATCATTTTAGAACTTTGTCGAACGCTTCGCGAATTTAATTGTTTTTTTTCCAACTTGGATTATTTTTTCAAACCAAAATGGAATTTTTTCAGTAAAATTTATTTTTTATGTTGTTGCTCATCTGACCCAGAGTAATGAATGACTTTTTTATTGACATCCCATTTTAATTAGTAATTAGTCAAATTTGAAAAAGCCCACACTTCCGAATTTGATTATTTCTATAAAGTTCTGGACATTGCATTTTTTTTCACGAATTTTACTGTATTTTTAACTATGTTCCCGCGTTTACAACTTAATTTTTAAACTTTTTCGCTACTTCAAAATTTTTCATCTAATCTACTATGACTTAATTACCTCGACCCCACTTCAATCCCAAAACAAACTCGACCAACACGACTTCTTATTTCCGACATTAATGAACACATTGATACAAATAATCATTACATACAAGACTGTCAATTACTCACACGCAATAGACCACACATTGATTTTTACTACTTTTATCCGATTATACTCAACCCTCGACTTTCATGTGAAACCTCAAACATTCATACAAACCCCTTCAATATCATTCAAACACACATGCATCTATTCATTAAGACTCAATGGTTAAATAAAATTTCAAACATCAAGCCAACAAGTCAAAAATTTCAACCATTAAGTGAAAAATAATCATACTCTACCAATAAGAGAAAACTCGGTCGTTAATACATTAAAAATCAAAATCAAATTTTTCACAATATCGAAGTTGAAAATTAAAATTTTTACAATGTCAAGATTAAAAATCAAAAATTTTTTTTTTTTTTTTTTGCAACGTCAAAATCAAAAGCTAAAAATTCCTCCGTGTTGAAATTAAAAATCGAAATTTATTCTCCAACGTCAAAATTTAAAATCAATTCGATACACTCAAGTTAACATTGGTTTATACATTCGAACACACAAATTTTTTTACATTCACTATCATTTCACACAATGAAACTTATAAAACCCTTTAACCCGCTCAACACTTGATAAAAAAAATTAACTATACGAATTATTCTGCATGCAATCAATTGAAATGAAACAAGAAACTTACCTTCTGTTGTGTGAATCACGATGATACAACTCCGCAGGAAACAAATCCCATGGTAGATCCTCAAGCAATAAATGGAATCACATTAATTGAGTTATTTTTTATTTTTACAACTCGAATTAACGTAACTCCACTCACGCTTTTTTTCGCAACTTTTCCGTCAGTTTGACACGATGTCAACCCGTAAATATCCCGATTTTCGGGCGAGATGACTCGGCAAGCTTTCCTTTTTCCTTGGGTACCTTCTCCATCCACAAAATGCAAGCTACCACATAGAAGTCGAACACTCAAATGGCGTGTAATCAGAAAGATAAGTGAATCATTACTGATAACTGATGACCACGTGACACTTAATCATCACACCCTGACCACAAGCGACCTTTGTCTTATCAGTTCGCGCATGTGCAGAGAGTCTAATAAGACGCACTGTCTTACCACCACTGGAAGTATCAGTGATTTCATCACAATCCAATGAAAGTCTCGGATTAGAGTGACATCGCTGTTTTTAGATTAATTCAAGTTTTCAAACATTTTAATTGGTCACATAAAAGTGACGTCGCATTGTTCATTTTGTCAAGCTTAGCTTAATTTTAAAATCACTTCTCTCTCAGATAGAATGCTCTGTTGATTACCCGATAATGTTAATTTGCATGCTAATTTAATTAGTGGTTTACCAAAGTTAATTAATTCCATCATTAGAAAAATTTAATTATTCTCTTTGTTTTCAGTTATAGTTTTCATCAGAGTAGTGAGTTAGTTCTCTTATTTTTCAGGACTCGATTTTTTTTCAAGTCAACTGAAATTAATTTTTGTTATGGGAGCGAACCCACTAACCCGGCGTATTTAATTCTTTAATTATTTCATTTCTTTAATCACTTCATTTCTTTAATCACTTCATTTCTTTAATCACTTTATTTCTCTAATTACTTTTTTTCGAACTTAATTTATTTCCAACAGCTGGGCTAACTCGAATTTTACACTGATTGATTTGGAACTTTGATAATTTTTCAACGAATTTAATTGTTTCTTAGAACTTCAATTGTTTTTCTGACCGAAATGAGATTTTGCCAGTGAAAATTATTTTTTTTTTAGGTTTTTGATCTATTTAATTACTTAATTTTCTTCATTGATTAAATTTCTTTACTTATTTCATTTCTTTAATCACTTCGTTTCTTTAATCAACTAATTCTTTTAATTTATTTCCACCAGCTGGGGTAACTCGAATTTTACAGTGACTGATTTGGAACTTTGATAATTTTTCAGCGAATTTAATTGTTTCTTAGAACTTCAATTGTTTTTCTGCCCGAAATGAGATTTTGCCAGTGAAAATTATTTTTTTTATATTTTTGATCATCCGACCCTGCTATAATGAGTAACTAATTTTGAATAAGTCTGCTAATTTAATTGATAATTAAATTTGTAATTAGTCAATTGTAATTTATTTCACCTTATCGAATTTGATTATTTGTACAGAATTTTCAAATTCAAAGTTTTCTAGTTTTCAAAATTTATTTATCTTTCTCCATGGTTCCAAATATTTTTACCAATCTGAATATTTAATCATTCTCATACGAACAAAACATTAGAACTTACTCTTAATATTAATTTGGTTGAATCTGTTTCACAGTCATTTCATCATTTCTAGTGTAAGAATTTTTCTGTACTTTATGAACGAATTTAACGAAATTGCACAATAAATGTAAAATCATGCAGACTTTATTACGAAAACTTACATCAAGACCACAAAAAAAAAAACATTAACATTACGAGGGCTGCTTACAAGGAGACATATAGAAAGATACGAAACAATGATTTCAAAACATAAAACAACAACTTTTTTTTTTTTTTCTTCTGCAATGCAACACTGTAAAACAGCCTCATTGTGTTCAACGATAAAAGTCACATATTAGAAGATTGAAATATTTCATTTGGCCTAATACTTTATTTTTGGATGGTAATGATTTACTACTTAGCTAATGGTGCATACTTTCCCTAATAGCACAATGTGTCACGGATAAGTCACAGTGACGTCACTGCGAGTCACAAGCGTCACAGTCACACCGTGACTCAATTGTGACGACGCACAAAAGTCACATTGTGACTCGTTTGCGACATTTGCGTGTGACTTCACTACAACGTCGCTGTGACAGCTGAATAGTGACCGGTCACAATGTACTGTTGTGGAGACGTCACATTGTGACCTTAATGTGAATTTTCATTAAAATATTTTTTTACCGATTGAAGACCGAATTAATAATACCGAATTAATAATTTTACGTTAAAAAATCAGTCAAAAAAAATTTTTTAAGAGCCTCAATCACTTTCTAACAGACAGCAGTAACAAAAGCGACCAAGTGACAACCACTTGCGAATGTCAATCCGTGATGACGTCAAAATTGCAGTGACGGCCCTTACAACGTCAATGCAATTTTGGACAATTTGTGACTATTCCGTGACGACATGACACAGTCACGGAAACCGTTGTCGTGTAATTGTGTATTTGATGCGATGTTTTGATAGTGATGCGATCAGTTTGTATCGGTTATGCGGCTTCTCATCATTGTCACTATCAAATTTCTTTACTTACTTGTGACCTTTAAATGACGTCGCTGTAAAGCCCTGTAGTGATTTACAGCAGATGCGAAAACGGGGTATGATTATGAATAGCACAGTGACAAAAATAAGACGCTTTTGTGACTCGGGTACGTCACAAGTAAAGTCCCAAAGAGGTGGCTGCAACTTACGAATGAAAATTCGCGGCGACATCACAAGTGCGATGTTGCAGTGACGACGCCTGGTAGCACGAAGGCAGTCGATGTCACTTAGTGCTGGTTTTGCGCCTTATTTGTGACTTTTAAATGAAATTCTTCAAAGCATTATTGCGATTTAAAAAAGTCGCAACAAACGGGGATGTGACTACGAATTGCACAGTGACCAAAATAAGACGCTTTTGTGATACCTCACAAGCGAAGTCGCAAAGATGTGGCAGCAACTTACGAGTATCAGCTCGCGGAGAAGTCACAAGGCGGAGAAGTCCTCAGGTGCCGTCGCTGTGAAGTCGCACTGTGACGCTGCCGCGACTTCACGCGTACGTCACTGACTGATCACATCGGTCGCTGTGACTGTGATGTGAGGTCGCTAAACCGTCACTGGGAGACCTAGGTTGCAATTGGGTCGTCAGGCGTTGTCACTGTAAAGTCGCATTGTGAAGTCGCCGTTGCTGACATTCGTAAGTAACTTGGTAGCGACTTCACTTGTGACGCATGCGAGGGTCACAAAAGCATTGCATTAGCAACGCCTGAAGACGCAAGTGGGACTTTTCTCTGACGTCGTGGTAAAGTCGCATTGTGACTTAAAACTGTCACATCGACGTGGATGTGACTCACTTTGTGACCACAATGTGACCTTCAGCAGCTCTTTACTTTTTGAGTTTCCTCTTGTAACTCTCGTCTAGTATAGTGGTTAGAATTCTTGGCTTGCATCCAGACGACCCGGGTTCGATTCCAGGCGTGGGACCATGGGTTTCGCAGCGTAACGTTTGGCGGAAAGTATGTTGATTCAATCCAGGTTCTTATATCAGTGATTTCTGATGTCAGTAAAAGACTCTTTTATTTTTTCAAAATTAAAAAAAATATTTTATGACAGGTCGTCGGGCACCGTCACTGTGAAGTCGCATTGTGACGCCGCCGCAACTTCACACACAGGTCACTGACTGGTCACATCGGTCGCTGTGACTGCGATGTGAGGTCGCCAAACCGTCACTAGGTGACCTCGGTTGCAATTGGGTCGTCATGCGCCGTCACTGTAAAGTCGCATTGTGACGTCACCGCGGTCGGACATTCGTAAGTCGCGGTGACGTGGTTGCGACCGCGCTTGTGACGAGCGTCACGGGTCACAAAAGCGTCACATTTTGGTCACTGTGCTATCAGGGTTGCAGTCTGTACTTCTACACTCATAATGCGTTCCAGTACCCACCCAGAACCAAGCTGTATAAAATCTTCTAAAGAATTTTCGATTTGTATAAATGCATCATTCAAATGGTCTGAAATAAATTCTTTAATCAACTCTACCCGCATCACACTTCCAAAATAAGTGATAATCTGATCATCTTTATCGTCATCATAATCTCCAGAATAACGAGTCATCTCCGTCTTCATTACTATACGCCATTTTATAGCACGTTTTTCAGCTATTTCATCTTCCAATATTTGAATAATTTGTGGTCTAAGCTCATTGAAGCACATTTTTAAATCTTGTGAATTTTGAGGACTTGGTGTTACAAATTCACATGCAAAAACTCCGAGTACCGTTTGTCCAGTAGGTTTCACTCGCTTCGGCACATGTGTTTTTACAGATGATTGCTTCATATCACTATGCATAACACGTATATGGTGAAAAAGGGAAGCTTTTCCACCAAACGTTTTCTCGCAGTTGTCACATGTATATCTCACATGTGTCGGAACATGCTTCTTCAAGCTTTCCTCACGAGTAAACTTCTTATTGCACAGGGGCGGCCCTAGCGGCGGACATTCCGGACCCCTGTCCGGGGCGCCAAATTTTAGGGGCGGCATTTTGGTTTGAATGTCTAAAATACATTTTTCATTAATGACAAATTTGTACAAACGTCTTTTACAAACAAATTTCCTTTTGCAGCTTAGAAGCTTGAAACGAACGTGAAAGTTTTAGGTCTTATTTTTATCGTGAGCTCTTTGTTTCCTAATTGCTGTCGGGGACGTCATCTGATCACCCTTGTCTGTCAGTTGCGAAGCGAGACAGCGTCGTGTGTGGTCCGATTGGTCCGATTACCGACGAAGTACTTCGCATGATTTTGGACCCTAGGCCATGTCTGGGCCATGTGCTTTACGGCTCCTATTTTCCAAACTCTCTTCCTGCTAATTGTTTCCTTGAAACTGATGTAAAGGGGAGTGGGACAACCCTGGGAGTGGGACGCTTTTATGATTTTGTTGTTTCGGTAGGGTTGCTTCTCTTTTGTACTAGTAAAAAGAAAAAACGTGCGTCATTTACACCACCGCCTCTTCGATAAAACGAGTTTTCTCTTTGGGTTCAACGTATGCCTGGATAATTTTACCGTTTATTCGTGCAGGAAACTTTCAACGAATTAGGTGATTTTAGAAAGCCCCGTTCGTATCTTTGTGGCCGAAAAACTAAGTACCATTTGCTACGTATTGCAGCTAAACTCAACCATCATCAGCGTCGATCTTTAAGTAAAGGCAAAAAGTTCAAAAAATATGCTTTGGTTTGTCTTTAGGAAAGGAATATTTCTGAAGTAAGTTTCATGTATTTTCATTACTATTCGTTTCTTGCGATGTATTCATGAGGTTGAATAATATTTAATTTGAAAAACAGGCTTGCATGTTAAACTTGTATTTATAAAACAAAACTGCATCTCACGAACTAAATATACAGGGGTCCGGCCATGGTTACCAAACGTCCCGATTTCTAATAGTGTCAGTTTCGGTCTTATTAGGTAAAAAGCAAAGCCCAATCGAAGTTTTATCTTTGGTTTCAACTCTTGATTTTGCACCAAATTTAGCTATTGCTTTAAGAATTTTACTATCTTTGCCAATAAGTGTGGCAGGTGGCGAGAGGAGTTTCTCAAATTAAAATTAATAAAAAAAAATTTAAGTTCCAGAACTCTTCAAGATAGATTAAATGGCCTAGTTACATTGGCAATTGAACACGAATTAGCTGAACAAATAGGTTTTAAAAAATTAGTTACAAATTTTGCAGAATTAAAAGTAAGAAAAAGCTTTTTAATTTTCCTTGTTTCTTTAGGAGTTTGTAGTAATAGAGTACCACGGAAGAACAGCATTGAATTGTAACCTTCGTCCTTATATTTCTTTTTTTTTTTAAATAGTTATTTAACAGACTTAATAGCAGAGAATGAATATTACTACAAGTTACTACAGGAGGGAAAATAACGTTAAACATTAATTTGATCTCTCAAATTTTGTACAGCATAACCATAAGCAATTAATCTCTCATCAAGTAGTCATTAAAGTGTGTATCAAATACTAATGTTGTTTTATTGCATTTTTAATCAATGATTACTTAAGAACAAAAGATAAATTGATATTTTTGAAGCAATGATTTTATTATATTTTATTTCATCAATATTACTCCACTGCCGCTTTGATTATAACATTTCCAACATACTATCAGCTCTCAAGAAACATTTCTAAACTGGGTAAATATCATTATAAATCTTGTAATAATTCCTTATTGGGCACAAACAAGTAATAAGAGGTCATTTTCTTCTTATTGTTACTTAAATAATTATGTGTGTTTATATAGTTGTGTGTGTGTGTGTGTGTGTGTGTGTGTACGCAGCATGTAAAAAAAGCCCTGATTTTTTTTTCAAATAATTTGTTGACTTGACTTTATTATATTTTGAGATCTTTTCTACTCGACATGCTATTGTGGTACTTCTTTTCAATTTGTACTTTTTGTCTAGTTTAACTTATAGCTTTAACTAGCAGTACCCGCACGGCGATGCCCGTGCATTTAAATGGAAAGGATGCTCACTGAATAAATTTAAATTCACTCCAACCCTCTGAAGTAAAATTATTATAGTCGAAGCGGTATAGTAATTGGCCACTTTAGAGACATCGTATTCGTATGCTTGAATAAAAAATAAATGAAAAATTTCTGCATAAATAAGAAATACTTCATATGATACTATATTAACGCATTTTACTACTCATACTGTCTGAAAACACTTTTTCAGATATATTATTAGAAAAACAAAAATGTCAAATTGATAGTAATTGGCCACCTTATCATAGTTATTGGCTATGAAACCATACAGTTATTGGCCATGTAAACATTCAATGTTATACTGGATTATTCATATATATATATATATTAAAATATTATTCCTTTACATGAATATAGTATACCATTGTATGAAGGTATTATACCGTTAATTGAATATATTTTCTATTCATTAAATATATTATAACATTATAGCATTCAATATCTTTCTCCATCTTCTCCTTATTTATATTAGTCTTCTTTAAAGCATTTTCTTTCTGTACGGCTGCTTGTCCATTCCGTTTTTTTTTTTTTTTCTTTTCTTTATTTTTCACTCTTTTTGCTGCTTTTCTTGTTCATTGTTTTCAATAGCTGCTCTATAACTCTCAAAAATTATAAAGAATGTTTTTTTTTGTGTATCCTATTTAAAAAAAATTCTCCTACTTTTTGGCGCATTTTGTTGGTAATCATCGATAAATTTACTACAATGAGTTGTTTTGTTTGAAGTAGCTGACGTATACAAATTTACAGGAGTTTTCAGAGGAGTTATCACAATTGTTGCTGCTGTCACATTATTTTCATTAGTCAAATTTGCATTTGTTGTCATAATTGCAGTCAGTATTTCAGTATTGGTAGAGTTGTTTTTAGAAAAATCATTCTGGAAAAAAAAAGCGCCAAACTTTGTATAACGGACATGTGTTATTTGAAACTTCCTCCTGATATTTCGGTGCTTTTATCTTGTTCACTTCGCCTCCAAAAATATTTTGGAAGTCTTTTAGAGACATGAGCTTATTTAATACATTAAACTCTTCATCTGATTTTTCTGTTGCTAAACATTTAGAGTTATCAGTAGCGTTCTCATCATAGGGGCCAAGTACTATAATTTTCTGAAAATATTGTGAGAGTTACTGGCCACAGCAAAACTTTAATTTTTAAGAATATATTCTTATATTACACCTCAAATTCACTTATTAGGCATCACAGCTATAAATCTCATAGTATTTTAAAAGCTGTAAATGCATTAAGTTCTTTTAAAATATCGAATAGGAAATTCTAGTCTTACCGTTTTCTCCACAACCTTTTAAACTACACTGAAGTCCTTTTAAAGTTTAAAACAATTCGCCAAATAAATCAAAAAGACAAGAGATATACTCAAATTTAATAAATTTTCAAGGCTTAACTCTACACGTAAATTTAAACCACTGAAGAAAGAGCAGCTTGTATGGAAAATGGATCTAGTGTTTCAGTTTTGCGTACAGAGTTATGCCTTGAAATTTACTAAATTTGATTAATTAATATCTCCCGTCCTAATTAACGGAGAGAAACGTGCTAAAACTTTTCTTTTTCAGAAAAAAAAACCCTTTCCAGCGATATATAATGTTTTGGGGTGGAGGAAGGTTTCCCCCTCAATTATGGCGGGTACACCAAAAATGAGACTAATTAATTAATTTAAAAATAACTAATTCGAAATTTAGAATTTTGCCTTCGAGATGCATTACACGAGGATACGTTCGAATTTTTGGGCCAAGTTTCAGGTCTGTAGGTGCTGTGGGGGCTTCTGGCCAGCGGTTACAAACGTACAAACAAACAAACAAACAAACTAACTAACTAACTAACTAGCACCGTCATCTTTATATATAGAGATAAACATGATTTGGTTTTATTGTGCTGCTTTTTACTGGAATGATCAAGTCAAGATTAATTTGCTTGTATTTATTGACAATTAATCTCTCTTATTAATTTATATATTTATCTTTTTATTATCCACGAAATGCTTTTTAGCTCGCACTTGACCGAGATTGATGTTCTTTTGATTTTTCAATCTGCTATGAGGACAAAAATAAGTCTGGCTCTTTGTTCTTATAAATACTTATTTAGCGACACTAATTCTGTAATGCAGGACCGGATTAACTAACGTAAGTCAAAAAATGGCAATGCTCCATCGTATTAAAAATCTTATTGCGCATCGAACTATATGAACGTAATTCCTAAAAAAAAGAACCTTTACAATTACTTTCCAGTGTTAAAAGATCGCTCGTCCCAACCTTTGTATGCGCCAAACGTTTTTAACTTCTCCTGCTAAGTAGTCACAGTGATTTACGTTAGTCTGGTTTTGAGGCTCAGAATTCTCTTCGTCACAGTTACAAATCGTCTGCAGTTTGAGTTTATTTTTAATTTTTTTCGAGACTTAGCTCTAGCAGACTTTACATTGAAAAAACTTTTTTTTGTGGAGAGGGGAGGGGGTTCTGAAACCACGTTTTTTAAGGGAAAACACCAATAAAGATGAAAAGCATAATTTGAACTCAAGAAGTTTAAATTTATAAGAATGTAAACGGCTAGAACACTCACCCACCTATTTTTTTTTTTTTTAACGGCTAAAACACTCACCCACCTGTTCTTTTTTTTTTTTTTTTTTTTTTTTTTTTTTTATACGGCTAGAACACTCACCCACCTGTGTGTTTTTTTTTTTTTTAAGATTCCGAAGAGGGCGACAATTTGAAAATTTGTCCGGGGCGGTAAAACTGCTAACGCCGCCCCTGTATTGCATTGCAAACATTCAAAGAAATCAATGGAATTATGACTCTTCAAATGTCGATTCAAGGCAAATTTTCTGTCGAACTTTTCTTCACAATGCTCACACATATATCTTCCATGCATCTGGACATGTCTTTTCAAAGTATCCTCGCACTTAAACTTCTTATTGCACTGCGTGCATTCAAAGAAAGTATTCGAATTATGACTCTTCAAATGACGATTCAAGGCAAATTTTCTGTCAAACTTTTCTTCACAATGCTCACACATATATCTTCCATGCATCTGGACATGTCTTTTCAAACTATCCCCTCGTGTAAACTTCTTAGTGCATTGCGTACATCCAAAGAAAGTATTGAATTTATGGCTCTTCAAATGACGATTCAAGGTTGATTTCCACATGAACGACTTTCCACATTCTTCGCATTTAAAAGTTGATCCATGCTCCCTAACATGCAGATTCATCAATTTCTTCGAACCAAAGGTCTGTCCACACTCTTCACAACTATTGGGAATCTCACCAGAATGTATCTTTAGATGATTCTTTAGTCTGTATCTCCGCATGAATGATGCACTACACTGATCGCAACTAAACATCTTTACTCCAGAGTGCATTTTTTGATGCCTTACTAAACTTTTATTGTGAGTGAACATCATATTACATATGGAACATACCTGGAAGAGAAAAAAAATCTTTTAGAAACCATCACAAGTCATCAAACACTTTCAAATTCAAAGTGACACTCTGCTAAAAATCTTATTAAAAAGCACATACACACACGCATTCATTCTTAACAATTAAAAATTTCATTAAGTTAAAATTTCAACCAATCACATATCTACAAGTAAAACATATCATACATTAATATTTACCAATTTACATGAAATGAATATCCCACTCATGGACATAAAATGAACACTCAAACTCTTTGAAATAGGAAAATCGTGAAATATTTCCTTTCCTTTCCACTATACAACAAAGGAATCACAATATATAAAAAAAATTCTCGAAAAATAAATACTTACATAGGGTGTCAAAATATCTTTGCAAACCTCTTCAACAACATTTAAATTATCACTCAGATTTTCCATCATAAAGATTTCAAGAATTTTATAAACAAATTTTCAACTGCCTGAAAAAGTTTTTCAGTACAAGTTAACTTCTGCAGAGAAAACCACACGACACAATCGAAACGACAGCAAAACCACATACTATGCATTCATGGTGATCACACTGAATTTATACTTTCGAAGAATATGCTGAACAAAAGATGAAATATCGACCAATAAAAATGCAAAATGAGTCAGGTGAAAGAACCAATGAACTTGAAGCACCATTTCAGAGATGTGTTGAGTTGTTTTTCCAAAAAAATTTAGCTTTCAGCGAATGTCAACATGTTTAACTTCGACTCGCAAGTGATAGCAATGCACTATAATCAAACTCGATCTTACATTGAAAATCTTATTACAAATTTGCATGGCATCGATAAGATGAAATCAACTTAAATCACATATAAAGAACAATTAATCAGTGCTAAATTAATGACAAACTATTATTTTCAGATTTCGAGTATTAGTTATGAATAATCTATATCATTTGATGCATTCAACTTTTTTCCCCGACTCCTACATCAGGTTCGACATAGTTATCACAACTTTGAATTTTCAGCTAATATGCTAACATCCCATAGTTTAATAATTTAATTAACTGCTCCATTAAGCGAATTCCTCTCTATTGAGTTACATTATTTCTACGAAATGTCCAAACTTCAAATATTGTCAGTCTTCTCTTATTCAATGGAGTTGTGTAAATTATTTATGACTCCTAAGTAACAATCCAATCAAGTGAATCATTTAATGAACCAAACACAAAACTTTAACGGGAGGAATAATAGTTCGATCATTCCATCAATAATACTTTATTATTTTTTCTAAGTTTTATATCATGAATATCCGTTTTTGTATCATGAAGTTTTACATTTCTTGTTAAGTTCAGCTTCAGAAAAATTACCTTTAGTCTTTTCGACTTGGAGAGTTTTTTTTTTTTTTTTTCACATTTATTTTTCAAAATTTTGCAATATTATTAGTATATTTTTTTTTTCATCTAAAGTTTATGAAATTTCCTGAGTTGAATGTAACGTTTGAAATTTTCATACAACATTTTATTATGTTAGTTTAAGTTTTATCGTTTCACCGTTAATACTGGATAATATTTTCTTCTAAGTTTCATTTCATGACTATAAGTTTTTCTATTTCAATAATATTTTCAGAGGAATATTTTGTATTAAGAAAATTTGTTTACATACGAAGATTATTTTAGAAAAATAATATTCAATGTGTTAAAAATTTTTTTCTTTTTGCGGAAAAGTTTTGAGTGATGAAAATTTTTTAAATGACGAAAAATTAATTTTCAAAAAATATTTGCGAGGAAAGTTTTGCTTACGAAAAAATTTAAGTTAGATTGAAAAAAATTTCTTTTTTTTTTTTTCTCTCGAATCCATACTATGTGTCTAGTGTTAATACTTAAATTTGCTTTTGACTTCAAAGTCTTAGTTTCTTTTCTCATAGTATAACATGATTTATATTAAACAAGTTTGCAATAATTATTTGCACTCATTGCATTACTTACAACTTGTACTTCTATCTAAATTATTGTGAATGTAAATTTATCTTAGCTAATTCTTAACAAGTCTGGCAATAATTTATTGCATTCATCTAATTAATTAAATCTTATGCTCCTATCTGAATTATTTTGAATGTGAAATTTAACAACTTTCACACCTATCATGCATTACATTTTTTTTCCCACAATGTTTACTTTTTACATGTTTGAAAGATTTTATGTCGGAAAAAGTTTAGTGTTTATGAAATATCATTGAGGAATACTTTGATAAAAAAATTTTCGAACTTCAATTATTTTTACACGAGGTGAGTATCGAACATGCGACCTTCTAATCCAAAAAGCACTTTCCTTAGCTGTTACACATTATTTTTCTCCACTTTATATTTTCAAGTAATCGAAATTACTTCTTTCACAATCAACTATGATTTTAATTTCACCAATTTTTATTATTTCCAAAAACGAGCAAAATATTAGAATTTACTCTTATTATTAATTATGATGAATTATTATCATTTTCTGAATTTTACTTTCTCTTAGTTATATTTTCGAATCTCATTCAAAAACTGTAATTGCTCTCACTAAAGAGAAGATAAGCGACTACATAGTAAAAAATAGTGTTTTGTACAAATTGATGAACGATCGCGAATTATTGGTTGTACCTCAAACTATGCAAACAGAAATTATCAAACATATACATGATAAGGGTCATTTTGCTATCGCCAAAACTGTTGATATTTTACAGCAAAATTATTTCATCCCTAACCTTAGACAAGCTGTCGAAACCGTTATTTCAAATTGCGTGCATTGTATTTTGGTAAATAAGAAACGCGGAAAATTAGATGGATTTTTAAATCCAATTCCCAAAGATGATCAGCCTTTAAGTACCTATCACGTTGATTTTCTTGGACCCTTAGCTTCTACAAATAAGAACTATCAACATATCTTGACCGTTGTCGATGCGTGTACAAAATTTACATGGATATACCCGACAAAATCAACTACTACGAACGAAGCGATCTCAAAATTAGAATTTCAGGCTAGTACTTTCGGAAACCCTTCTCATATAATTACAGATAAAGGCCCAGCTTTTACGTCAGGAGAATTTCGTGATTATTGTCTCAAACAAAACATTCAACATGGAAAAATCACAACGGGAATACCACGAGGAAATGGACAGGTTGAAAGAATCCATGGTACCCTCATACCAGTCCTTGCAAAACTTTCAATCAATGATCCCACGAAATGGTACACATTTGTTCCAGCGTTGCAAAAAATACTGAATTCTACCAGACATCGAAGCACAAAATATTCCCCTTTCGAACTTTTAACAGGCGTAAAAATGCGTTTAAAAGAAGATTTAGAAATCCTTAGTTTACTCGAAGATGAAAATTTACAAAAATTCCATGATGACAGAGAATTACTTCGCAATACAGCAAAAACAAACATACTAAAAATTCAAGAGGAAAATAAGAAAAACTTCAATAAAAAGCGGAAGGCTGCCACTCAGTATCAGATAGGTGACCTCGTTGCCATACAAAGAACACAATTTGGATCCGGTATGAAGTTACGACCCAAATTTCTTGGCCCATATAGAGTCACTAAAATTAATCCAAACAATCGATACGAACTTAACAAAGTAGGTACCCACGATGGCCCTCATGCCACTTCATCCGCTGCTGATTTAATGAAGAAATGGACATCAACTCCAACGGACTGACTGTGCTCCTGAAAGAACTATGACTGCAATTTTTTTTCCGATGTTTCCAGTGTTTTCCAGTATTTTTGTTTCTTTCTTTTGGTTATATTAATTTTCATTTTCTCTTTTCCTACTACTGTTAAACTCCTCCCTGGAGTTTGATGATGTTCCGGACGTGCAACAGGGATCGTGCTTCCTCTTCCCCTCCCCCTGATGATGATGCCAACGATGAGGACGATGATGATGCCAACGATGAAAACGATGATGATGCTGTCGATGATGAGGATGATGACTCCAAAGATGATGCTCACGAGAACGATGATGATGAGGATGATGACCCCAAAGACGATGCTCACGAGAACGATGATGAGGACGATGACCACAACGACGAGGAAGATGACGACAATGATGATGATAACTACCTTGATGATGATGAACCCAACGATGGAGGAGCGACGACCTGATGCCGACTGAAGAAATCGACTCAACCAACCTGAAAAGACTTTTCCATTTTTCTCAAGTAAAATGAACATTTTTTTTTCTCTCTCCCTCCAGAAGTTGTCACGAGGACGTGACTTGACAGATGGCCGAGTGTGGGAATCCCCATGAATGTGGGAATCCCCATGAACTATACTTGCAGAACTATTTACTGTCGACGAAACCCTACGCGCGCAGAGACACGTGGTGTGACGCGACTGCGGCGTGAGTGGGAAGATGACGGCGAACTAAGAAGGTCGTGAAGCGACGATGATGTAGTTCTTGGTGTTCATGTTTTAGATGATTGTGTTTGTCTTGTGAAACTTTGCTTACATGTCAATTAAATGTTTAAAAGACGATGATCTCATCTTTTAGTATAGAAGTCAAACCCCTAGACAACCAACTACCCCACAACATAATGAGATTCGAAAATATAACTAAGAGAAAGTAAAATTCAGAAAATGATAATAATTCATCATAATTAATAATAAGAGTAAATTCTAATATTTTGCTCGTTTTTGGAAATAATAAAAATTGGTGAAATTAAAATCATAGTTGATTGTGAAAGAAGTAATTTCGATTACTTGAAAATATAAAGTGGTGAAAAATAATTTGTAACAGCTAAGGAAAATGCTTTTTGGATTAGAAGGTCGCATGTTCGATACTCACCTCGTGTAAAAATAATTGAAGTTCGAAAATATTTTTATCACAAAGTATTCCTCAATGATATTTCATAAACACTAAACTTTTTCCGACATAAAATCTTTCAAACATGTAAAAAGTAAACATTGTGGGAAAAAAAAAATGTAATACATGATAGGTGTGAAAGTTGTTAAATTTCACATTCAAAATAATTCAGATAGGAGCATAAGATTTAATTAATTAGATGAATGCAATAAATTATTGCCAGACTTGTTAAGAATTAGCTAAGATAAATTTACATTCACAATAATTTAGATAGAAGTTCAAGTTGTAAGTAATGCAATGAGTGCAAATAATTATTGCAAACTTGTTTAATATAAATCATGTTATACTATGAGAAAAGAAACTATGACTTTGAAGTCAAAAGCAAATTTAAGTATTAACAGTAGGCACATAGTATGGATTCGAGAGAGAAAAAAAAAAAAAAAAAAGAGAAATTTTTTTCAATCTAACTTAAATTTTTTCGTAAGCAAAACTTTCCTCGCAAATATTTTTTGAAAATTAATTTTTCGTCATTTAAAAAATTTTCATCACTCAAAACTTTTCCGCAAAAAGAAAAAAAATTTTAACACATTGAATATTATTTTTCTAAAATAATCTTCGTATGTAAACAAATTTTCTTAATACAAAATATTCCTCTGAAAATATTATTGAAATAGAAAAACTTATACTCATGCAATGAAACTTAGAAGAAAATATTATCCAGTATTAACGGCGAAACGATAAAACTTAAACTAACATAATAAAATGTTGTATGAAAATTTCAAACGTTACATTCAACTTAGGAAATTTCATAAACTTAAGATGAAAAGAAAAATATATATGTACTAATAACATTGCAAAATTTTGAAAAAAAAAAAAAAAACTCTCCAAGTCGAAAAGACTAAAGGTAATTTTTCTGAAGCTGAACTTAACAAGAAATGTAAAACTTCATGATACAAAAACGGATATTCATGATATAAAGCTTAGAAAAAATAATAAAGTATTATTGATGGAATGATCGAACTATTATTCCTCCCGTTAAAGTTTTGTGTTTGGTTCATTAAATGGTTCACTTGATTGGATTGTTACTTAGGAGTCATAAATAATTTACACAACTCCATTGAATAAGAGAACACTGACAATATTTGAAGTTTGGGCATTTCGTAGAAATAATGTAACTCAATAGAGAGGAATTCGCTTAATGGAGCAGTTAATTAAATTATTAAACTATGGATGTTAGG